>PVKS010008337.1:0-68764 GCA_004027875.1 Aplodontia rufa | reverse complement strand
CAAAAAAAAAAAAAAAGTTCAGTGTGGACAAGCCATTTACTAGCTTGGATAAGTCACTTCATTTCATAGTCCTTGACCTCAGTTTCCTTATCAGTAACGTGGAAATGGTTTAAGATAATGTAGGCAAACCTTTGCATAGTACCAGGCACACAATATGAATTAGATAAGACTGTATTATTACAACAGGACATGTTAAAGGTTGCTGTGAGCAGCTACATGTGGCCAGAACTTGGAAGTGTGTGTGTGTGTGTGTGTGTGTGTGTGTGTGTGTGTTATAGGGAAGGAAATTGGAAAGTAGTGTTGGGATGTTGAAGGAGTCCTGGGATGCCATCCTAAAGCTTGACATTTCGAGAAGTAATTGATCCAATGCTATTATTTGAAAATAATAACTTGAATAGCCAACACAGTGCTTCCTATATGCCAGGTGCTAGTCTGAGCCTTGGAGACTCACTGGCCAACATCACGAAGCTGGAAAGAGTGGGCTGAGACTTCAGTATTTCCTTGCTCTAACTCTCATGCTGCCTACAACCATGCTAATAATAACAGTCAGTGACATTTACCGAGGCTTGCACACATCATTTCATTGAATCCTCACGACAGGAGCATAGTACTATCATCACCACTGTGCAGAGGAGGGAACAGAAGTTCCAGAGGTTGAGTGACTCAGGGTTGGCCTGACCACCGGTAACTGGTAGAAAACTGTGGCAGCCATGGAAACGTGCTACTCCTAACTTCTTCAAGAGAACCTGCCAGGAGGCGTGTGCTTGATTGACAGCTATTGTCCCTTGGGATGCACTCTGTTTATGCAGCAGCCACATTTTCCCCAGTCTGCTCCAGTCAACGAAGACCATAGTGGATGTACAAGTGGTGGCTATTTCTGCCTGACACAAGACTCTTCTAATGCATATCCTTTGAGAACTCCCCACCTACCTTGCTAAGATCTTCTCAAAACTGCGCTGTTTGGAAGCTCGTCCCATCCAATCCTTCCTTCCTGTTCTCTTTGCATAGTTCACAGATCTACATCATGGTCCACAGGGTCTCCCTGCCTACTCCTAACTCCTTTCCCTTTATCCTTATCTGGAATTTCCCCAAATAAATCTCTTGCATATCGAAGACCATTTTTGTGTCTACTTCTTGGAAGATCCAAATTAACACACCAACCATGTGCTATGCCACAAACTTGATGTTTCTGCCTCTTGTGGATGTTGTGGATGGCCCTTGATGTTGACAAAGCAGTTTGCACACACTAAGTCATTTTTGTGTACCAGGGATTATTGATCCTAGAAGTGCTCACACTATGTTATTTCATATGGACAGGTGGCAAGTTCAGCAGCCCAGTCTGAGCACCTAGGAATGGAAGGCTGTCATGAAAGTCTGGTACACATAAGCAAGGAGAGGGTCATGCAGGAGGGACGGAGAGGTGCATGCTGCCAGGGTAGCTCTGTAGGCTGGTGGCTTGGCTTCCTGATCCATAATCAGCCTGAGACCCAGAAATAGGCCCAGAAAAAAGAGGGATGCCCCAGCAGTTTCCCTTATAGTTGGGTGATGCTTGTGATCCCAGAAACTCAGGGGGCTAAGGCAGGAGGATTGCAGTTTCAAGGTCAGCCTCAGCAACTTAGCATGACCCGTCTAAAATGAAAACACAAGGGGCTGGGGATTTAGCTCAGTGGCAGAGCGCTTGCCTAGCATGAGCAAGTCCCAGAGTTAGGTCCTGAGCCCTAAAAAAAAAAAAATTTTTAAAAACCCCACACAAAACAAACAAACAAACAAACAAAAAACAGTTGGGCACTTAACTCAGTGATACAGTACCATGGGTCCAATCCCCAGTACAAAAAATAAAAAAAATTGCAGACCTCAACCCAGGACCCACAGAGTCAGAAACTCTGGGGGTGAAGCTCAGAAATATATTTTAAGAATCTTTCCAGGTGATTCCACTTCAGGCTCAGACTCAGCACTGACTGAGCTGCTTCCTTGGTCTTCTCTACCCATCCTCTGGCTCCAATGATCAGCCATGTGATGACTCCCACGTCTGCATCCACAGTCTACCCTGCTCTCTCAAGCACCAACCCACTCCCTGGATGAACCGCAGTTCACCTGGGTTCAAGAAGCTGAACTGAGCTGGGTACAGTGGTGCATGTCTGTAATCCTAGTGGTTTGGGAGACTGAGGCAGGAGGTTCACAACTTCAAAATTAGCCTCATCAACTTAGCAAGACCCTGTCTCAAAATAAAACTTTAAAAAGGCTGGGGATGGGGCTCAGTGGTTAATTGCCTCTGGGTTCAATCCTGGTACAAAGATAAAAGAAAGAAAAAGAAGTTGTACTGAGGGTGTCTCCCTGTGCTCCCTCTTGTGTGCCTGGCCCAGTGCATCCAACACTACAGGTGTTTCCTCTGGGTCATAAGAATAACACTAACTTCTTGCCTGCTTCTTGGTTCTCAGTCCTCACAGCACTGGTTTACTACACACCCTAGAGCTACACTGGTCCTTTGTCCTTCAGGGCCTTTGCACGAGCTGCATCCTCACTGTGGAATTCCCCTGTCCTAGGAGAGCCTTTCCGCTCTCAGCTCCTGCATCTCCTCCCTAGGCCACCCTTCCCTAGTAGGTGCCTCTGATTCTCTGTCATGATGCAGACCCTGACCATTGACCTGCTTCTCTCTTCACTCTACTCGCCCTTATAGCCCATCACCAGCTGATAGCTCCTGATCCTACCTTGCAGTATCACCAGACCAACCCCAATCCTCACTTCCCCCCAAGCAGCCTCTCGCCCAGGCTCCTCCCCACCCTTTCCGTTATTATCACCCCAGTAGCCAAGTTACTTTTTTTTTTCTTGTACCAGGGATTGAACCCAGGGGCACTTAAGCACTGATCCACATCCTTGGATCTTTTTTATTTATTTATTTTTTATTTTGAGGCAGGGTCTTGGTTAATTTCTCAGGGCCTGGTTAAGTTGCTGAGGCTGGCTTTGAACGTGTGATCCTCCTACTTCAGCCTCCTGAGCTGCTAGGATTATAGCAGCTGTCACCACGCCTGGCTCAGAATAGACTTTAAATGTCCTAACAAAGGCTTCCTAGAGCATCTTGCCTCTGCTCCCCTTTCCCTCCTTACCATGGCCCCTCCCACCACCTTCCAGCTTCCAGCTCCAGCTTTTTGAACTCTGCAATTGGAAGCCACCTGCTCTAGAAAGTCTTCCTTCCCTTCCTGGTGTGGACACCCTGTAGTGCCTCCTTCCCCACTGCGCGAGGGTGTCACACGGTGTTGGTCATGCTCTCTGCTGCTGCCTGCCCCTCTAGCTCAGGATGGGCACACTGGAGCATCTCTCACCATGTGGCTGAGGAGCTGCAGGAGTAAGGGGCAGTCTTGTAAGAGTCTTAAAAAGGGAGAGCCTTTGTTTTCCTGGGAGTGGAGGAGAAATGGGTTAGAAGTAGTGAGAAGGGGGCTGGAGTGGTGGCTTAGCGGTTGGGGCGCTTGCCTGGCATGTGCAAGGGCCCAGGTTTTTGAACCCCAGCACCACATACGCAACTAAGTGTCAGAGAAACAAAAACCAAATTGTAAAGAAAGAAGCAAGTGGAGGAAATAGAGAGGGTCGGCAGGTCAACAGAAACAAGTTTATTGGGAGAAACCTACGGTGGGGGGCAGTAGAGCCTGGGAACCCTCCACTTACAGACTGAGGTAGATACAGAGGACTAAGGGCAAAGAAGATTAGGGCATTGCTAGGGAGTTGTCAGGGAAGGGTCTTTTCTTAAGTTGGAGTGTTTAGGGTTTCTTTGCATGATGGTGGAGTATTGTAGGTGGGTCCAGGCTTTAAGGATTAGGTGGATCACAGGTTAGGTGGAGGGTAAGATTCAAAAAGGCATTGCCTAGGTCAAGTTCTATCTAACAGATAAAAAAATAAATAAAATTGATTCTCTCTTTCTCAAAAAAAAAAATAAATAAAGTAGTGAGAAAGAGGTCATTTCTAGGGGGTTGGTAGAGTGAACGGACAGAGGTCCTCAGGGAAACAGACAAGGCCAGGCTTCCTGAAGGCAGATTTAGGAGTGAGGCAGGCTGTGGAGGTAATGAAGATGAATGGGGCAGTGTGGCCTATCGGGTCACGGTGTGCACTTTGGACAATCTAGGCGATAGGAATCGGGTGCCTCAGTGAGTTCCTAAAATATACAGAGTGGCCAAATCATGGAGATGTTGTTGCTGGCTTGGAGACCACAGGGCCTGATTGGATGTGACCCAAAAGTCATGTGAGAGCTGGACTCTCATGGGTGCAGCAGACACACTGTCCTGAATCCCAGCCTTCTTGGGGCTGATACTGGGATAAGAGGATCTCAGAAGATACACTTAGCGGGGAATATGCACAGGGAGATAAAACAAAGGAAGTTTGGTCTTGGTAAAGGGTGGGACTTGTGCCAACACTGGTGGGAAAGGCCAGTTCCCCCTCTCCTGGCCACTGGAGTCAGGTTCCCCTGCTTTTCCCCTGCATGACGGCGACCACCTCCTCATCTGTCTCCCTGCGGCACCCTTGCCATCCACACTGCACGCGGTAGCTGGAGTCATTTATCAAAAATGTAAATGAGACCACGTCACCAGCCTTGCCCCGCTGAATCATGGTTAGAGGCATCCCAAGGCATTTAAGATAAGAGCCCGCAACTGTGCTTTCCAAGCTGAGGTAGGGAGGCGATAATTTCAGGTGAAGCGGAGAAACATTTCAAAAATTCAGCTGTGGATTGGAAAAATATAAGTGGCATGTCAATCTTGATCTCATGAATATTCCTGCTTAGGAGCAGAGTGCAAAGGGAGTCATTTTAAAGAAAAAATACTCAGAAAATACTAATGTAAGCGGAGCCCCAAGTAGGGCTCAAATGAGGCTGAGAACATTAAGCCCCCTTCACTCTCATCTGGGCCCTCTGCTTCTGTCTGTCTGGCTCTAGCTATATCGGCCTTGCGAGTCCTTGAAAATGTCACATGCTCCTCTGCCAGGAGAGTTTGGGAACATTCTCCCCCACCTCACACCCACACCACTTCCCCCAACTTTTGCTAAGATAAGTGTTCTCAAGTGACTGCTCCAGTGTCAATCTCTCAGGGGCATTTTACGTTCAGGGGCCCCTGGTGTTATCTCATAGATCCTTCTGCTGTCCCTTCATAGCACTCTCTGAGTTATGTGTGGATCTGTTTTGATGTCTGGGATTGCTTCTGTGACCTTTATTAAAATGTAAGCTGCTTCTCCTTGTTTTTTTTTTTTTTTGTACCAGGGATTGAACCCAGGGGTGCTTAACCACTGAGTCATATTTCTAGCCCCCCCTTTTTTTAAGAGAGAGAGAGAGAGAGAAGGAATCGATTTTATTTAGTTTTTCATTTGGTTTTCATTGCTCTGACACTTAGTTGTGTATGTGGTGCTGGGGTTCAAACTCAGGTCCTCATACACGCCAGGCAAGCACTCCAACCGCTGAGTCACCACTCCAGCCCCATCTCCAGCCCTTTCTATATTTCATTTTGAGTTAGGGTCTCACTAAGTTGCTTAGGACCTTGCTAAATTGCTGAGGCTGGTTTTGAACTTGCGATCCTCTTTCCTCCCGAGTTGCTGGGATCACAGGCATGCGCCACTGCACCCAGTAAGCTTCTTGAGGCTTGAGGTTTGACCGTGTCTTGCTTGCTGGTTGTATGCCCAGTGCCTAGCACGGTGGCAGGCATATCCTAGGCACTTGTTTGAATGAATGCATCCAGTGAGTGCCTGGACCTAGGGGTTCCTGCATCTGTTCCTGGAATGTGACACTGCCCACGTTGTGGCTGTTCCTGCCCCTGGAGTTAGGAATCTCTTTTGATATCAGTCTTCAGTGGGATGGATAGCTCCTCCCAAAGCAGGCTGGGAAGAGAGACATGGGGTCACAGACTCTCCCAACCTGATCCTGGTTGTGCCCCTAGGAGTCATGGAGGTCAGATCTGGGCCCTCTTCCTGGGAGCCCCAGGAGTGCCATGCAGCCAAGGTCAAGGGCCTCAGGTCCTCTAATCCCACCTCGCTGGCCATGGCCTTGGCCTCTTCCTACTTATCTTGAACACCACTGGTCCTTAATGCCAGATCTTTGCTATAGGGAGGTTTAAATCCAGAATACTCATTGTTTTATTTAAAATTTAAAATACTTTTGGGCATGGTGGCACACACCAGTAATCCCAGCAATTTGGGAGGCTGAGGCAGGAGGATTGTAAATTCAAAGCCAGCCTCAGCCACTTAGCAAGGCCCTGAGCAACTTAGTGAGAACCTGTCTCAAAATAAAATATAAAAAGGACTAGGGATGTGCCCCTGGGTTCAATCCCAGGTACCACACACACACACACACACACACAAATAATTATAAAAATAAAACACAGAAAAGCTGAAACAGGGGTTGGAGTGGTGTCTCGGTGGTTATAACACTTGCCTGGCATGTGCAAGTACGTGGGTTCAAACCCCAGTACCTCATACAGTGTTGAGACAGTGAAAGCCATATGAAAAATTAAATAAAATTGATTCTCTCTCTCTCCCTCTCTCACTGTCCCTCTCTCTCTTTTTTGTCCCTCTTTAAAAAAAAAAGGAAAGAAAAAGAAAAACTCAAACACCGTGTGCTCATTCCCCAGAACAGAACAATTAGCTATGAACATTTTTGCTCTAGATATATTTTATGTAAAATAAATAGAACATCGCAGATAACTCTGATGTCAGTCCCCTTTGTTCCTCTGCCCAGTACAATTCCTCTCCTTCCTTTCTTTCCCAGGAATTGTTCTTATTAATCTGTTGTGTATTCTTCTAGTCTATTTCTATGAGCAAAACAGAATGTGCATTACATATTATTCATACATAACAGCCAAAAAGTGGAAGCAACTCTATGTCTATCAACTGATGGATAGGTAGTCAAAATGGGATAACAGAATATTTTCAAGCCATAAAAGGAAATAAAGCGCTAATCCATGCTACTAACATGGATCAGCCTTGAAAACACTGTAAGTGAAATAAACCATACACAAAAGGCTACATATTATTTGACTGCATTTATGCAGATTTGGTGAATCCATAGAGACAGAGAGCAGATTAGTGGTTGCCAGGGGCTGGCAGGGAAGAGAATGCTTGTGGCCGCTGAATGGGTATGGGGTGATAAAAATGTTCTGGAAAAGGCTGGAGTGGTGGCTCTGCGGTTGGAGCACTTGCCTGACAAGCATAAGGACCCAGGTTCAAACCCCAGCACCACATGCACAACTAAATGTTGGAGAAACAAAGGCCAGATTAAAAACTAAAGAAAGTTGATTCTCTTTTTCTCTCTCTTAAAAAAAAAATGTTGTTGAGTCAGGTAGCGGTGGTGGTCATAAAACTTTGATATACTAAAAACAAGTGAAATGAATACCCTAAAATAGTTAAAAGGTTGAATTTTATGTGAATTTTTTATTGTGGTTAAAAATATACAGGCATTTAGTTTACTACCAATCATTTTGAGTATGCAGTTCGGTAGCATTAAGTATATTCATACTGTGTACAACAGATGTCTTGAATATTTTCATCTTGCAAAAGCTAAAACACTATACCCACAAATTGTTAATTCTCCTCACCCCACTCTCGTGGAAACTACCTTTCTACTTTTTGTTTTCATGATTTTGGCTACTTTATTCATACGGTAAAATCATACAATATTTGTCCTTCTGCAATTCAATTATTCTACCTGCATTATGTACTTGAGATTCATCCATGTTATAGTGATTGTATTTCCTTCCTCTTTTTTTGATGTTCTATTTATTTTATATAAAATGTATATCTGAAACCAGGAACCATGGCACATGCCTGTAATCCCAGTAACTCTGCAGGCTGAGACAAGAGGATTTTTTGTTTTGTTTTGTTTTTTTTAGGGCTGAGGATCGAACTTGGGACCTTGCGCATGCTAGGCAAGCACTCTGCCACTGAGCTAAATCCCCAACCCCAAGGATTGAAAGTTCAAAGCCATCCTCAGTAATTAGCAAGGCTCTAAACAACTTAGTGAAACCCTTTCTCAAAATAAAATTTTAAAAATGGGCTGGGGACATAGATCAGTGGTAAATTTCCCAAGAGTTAATTACTCCCACCCCCAACAATATATATATCTGGAACAAAAACCCAGGGCCTCACACATGCTAAGCAGGCATTTTCAGCCCAATTTCCTACTTTGTAAAGGCTGCATAATATTCCATCATGTGTATACACCTCATTTTCTTTCTTTTTTAAAAATTATGCATTTATTGGGCTGGAGTGGTAGCTCAGTGGTTAAAGTGCTTGCCTGGCATGCTCGAGTACACAAGTTCAAACCCGAACACCACATACACAACAAAATGTCCGAGGAATTATGGTCACATGAAAAACTAAAAAGAAAAAGAAAAATACTTCTCTCTCTCACTGTCCCCTCTTTCTTTAAAAAATTATGCATTTATCTATAGTTAACTAGTGTATTAGATGAATAAATTATATATTTCTTCTCTCTCTCTCTCTCTCTCTCTTTTGCAGTACTGGAGATTGAACTCAGAAGCACTCTACCACCTCCAACCCTTTTATTTTTTATTTTGAGACAGGGTCTCACTAAGTTGCCTAGGCTGTCCTTGAACATGCTATCCTCCTACCTCAGCTTCCCAAGTCATTAGGATTACAGGCATGAACCACTGCCCAGCACAAATTATATATTTCCATATATTCTTCATTTATTTTCTTGGAACAGTTTAAGGTTCACAGTAAAATCAAGAGGAAAGTGTAGAATTCCTAGATCCCCATCAGATTGGTACATTTGTTACAACTGAACCACACTGACACACCATTATCATCCAAAGTCCATTATGTTGGGGTTCATTCTTTTTTGGTACCGGGAATTGAATCCAGGGTTGCTGAGCCACATCCCCAGCCCTTTTTCTATTTTATTTAGAGACAGGGTCTCACGAAACAACTTAAGGTCTCACTAAATTGCCGAGACTGGCTTGGGACTTGCAATTATCTTGCCTCAGCTGGGATTACAGGCATGTGCCGCCACGTCCAGCGTCAACTTGCTATATTTTCCATTTAGCATGGCTTTACCAGGACATCATCTCCTCTGTAAATTGAAGAGCATGTGTATTTTGCATAGTTGGGATTTATTTATTTTCTTTGTTTGTTTATTTTGGAGACTTGGTCTCTGCTGCTCAGGCTAACCTTGAACCGGCGGCTCTCTTGCACAGCCTCCTGAGCGACTGGGATTACAGGTGTCTGCCACCGTGCTCAACTGTGATGCTTTAATTGAACACTAGAGGGCAGTGATAGATAAAGATAACAAAAGGGCTAGACAGCTAACACAGGATGCGTAAAAGGTAGTTTTTCCACCCTCCCTGCCGGTGAGAACTCTGAGACTTAAGAGAAATCATATATTCCAGCGCGTCACAAGTCTGGAAGTTTAACATAGGCCTGCCTGTCTCCAAATTTCATTGATTCTAGTCTGAATACAGTTTCCTCCCTCCCTCCCTTCCTCCCTCCCTTCTTTCCTTCCTTCCTAATTGAGCCCAGGGCCTCACACACGTTAGGCAAGCACTGGGCTACATTCCCAGTCCTTCAAGAAAAAAAAATATTTTTTTAAATTTTGAGACAGGGTCATTCTAAATTGCCCAATTTGACCTCAAACTTGCTATCCTCTTGCTTCAGCCTCCTGAGTAGCTGGGATCACAGGAATTTGTCATCACATGGCTAAAGAATTACTTTTGGGGGGCTGGAGTGCTGGCTCAATGGTTTCAGCGCTTGCCTGGCAAGCACGAGGACCCGGGTTTGAACCCCAGCACCACGTACACAATCAAGTGTTGGAGCAACTAAGGCCATGTGAAAAACTAAACAAAGTTGTTCCTCTCTTTCTCTGTCTCTCTCACTGTCCCTCTCTCTAAAAAAAAAAAAAAAATTACTTTTTGTTCATTTATCTGAGAGCAACAGAGCAGAGTGGCTAATTTGCTGAGGCTGGCCTCAAACTTGCGATCTTTCTGACTCCGCCTCTGCAGTCCCTGGATTACAGGTGTGAGCCACCACACCCAAACCACATACACAACTAAGTGGAGGGGGAAATAAAAAACAGATGAAAAAATAAAATAAGCTCTTTCTCCCACTGCCTCTCTAAAAACAAACAACAACAAAAACCCTGTGCCTTATTTATTCCTGTCGACTCAGCTACCAACAACACCAAGTTCTTAGCACATCATAGGTGCTGACTGTTAGTTGAATGACTGCTTTACCTGGATCACATCACAGACTTGATGATCTTACAGGAAAATTGAGATCACCAAGAGTAAAACGGTGTTAAGATATCAGTAGTGGGAGCCAGGCATGGTGGCACACACGTGTAATCTCAGCGGTTTAGCAGGCTGAGGTAGTCTCAGAAATTTAGCAAGGCCCTAAGCACCTTACCAAGACACTGTCTCAAAATAAATTATTAAAAAGTGGGCTGGGGATGTGGCTCAGAGGATTAAAAGCCCCTGGGTCCAATCCCCAGTACTACTCCCCTCCAAAAACAAAGATATCAACAGAGGGAATACGTTGAACTCCGTGTTCAGAGACTGCGCTAACATTTGTTGTCAGTATAATCTAGGTATATTTTGAAGACCGAACTGGTGGGTTTTGCTGACAGACAAGATTTGGGTTGTGAGAAAGAGGAGGTGTCAGGAACAATTGAAGGGCTTTTAGCCCTGAACAACTGGAAGGACCGGGTTGCTGTTGTTTCCTGAGACCAGGACGAGTGTGTCAGGTTGGGGGAGCAGGAATCAGGGAGTCAGGATTTGGACAGTTGGATCTGGATGCCTCTGAGACACTGGCCATTGGATATCCATGCCTGGACTTTGGGAACCTAGGCTGGGGATGTCATTTTGGCAGGTTCCAGCCTGGCCTTGCCTCTGACCATTCCAGGGAGGCTGACTGAGCTCTGCCTACAACTCAAGCCTGTGCTCCTCCCTAAGCACCTCAAGTCCTGGGCGGGGTCCTAGGGAGTATGTTGCAGCCTCTTTCCTGGCCACCCTGCACCTGTCCAGGTAGGATCTCCCAACAGGAGCACTGTCCTCGGTGCCTCCGCAGTATGTCTGTGACCACACCTCTTTCACTACGCAGGGCAGGCACTCCAGGGCGCAGCTCTTCACAGACCATAGGAACAAGCCTGGGACTCCCCAGTCTGCCTATCCATTAACTCAGTTCTGAGTGAGGGCCAGATAGACCTCATTTTTCTCACCAGAGCTGGTGACAGTCCAGAAAAGGCAATGGACTTCATCTCCTGTGCCAACCCCATTAGTTAAGTTTGGTTCTGGACAGGGGCGGTCTTAAAAAGGGGGCAGGTGTAGTAATACATTAGTAATGTCTGCCAGGGGAACAAGACCAGGGAGTGGCTGCCTGTAGGCCAAATATTCATTATTTCTAATCTACCTGCAAATACTTGTGGGCCTTGGCTTCAAAGGGCCCCTTGGGACACTGGGCAGTGTGGGGTGGTCCGCCAGCTTCCTGACATTCACAGGTTCATTCCAGAATCAAATAGGAAGAACCCCCAAAGCCAGCATCTGCTGGCCTCATGCCTACCACCAACTGTGTAATGAGGGCCTCTCAGCAGCCCTTTGGGGCAGAGATTCAACTGCGCAATCTGTGGCCCTGGCGAGGGCACAGTTGACCACTAAGTACCATAGCTATCTTTCTTAGCACGCAGATGACCTCTATCCTTAATTAACTGAGAGGACGCTGGTCCTCTTTTTCTTTTCTTTCTTTTTTTTCTCCTTCCCTCTTTCCTCCCTTTCTCCATCTCTGCACTATCCACCCCCATCTCTCCCTTAAGCAGGAACACACCTTTAAATCCTATGAATAAGAGAAACTAACCTCTGTCACCTGGGATGGAGCTTTCATCCTAGAGGGTACCCAACATAGGTGTACAGCTTAACTTCAGCAAAATTTAAAATTAAATATAGCATGCTAAGAACTAAAACCTTAGTTTAGTTTTATTTATTTATTTTGTAATACTGGGAATTGAACCCAGGGGCACTCTAACACTGAGATACACCCCCAGTCGTTTTCAGTTTTTATTTATTTATTTATTTATTTTTAAGAGGGGGTGGAGAAAGAATCAAATTTATTTATACTTCCATCTGGCAAGTTATTTCTCTGACACTTGGTTGTGTTCGTGGTGCTGGGTTTGAACCTGTGTCCTCACGCATGCCAGGCAAGTACCGCAACTGCTGAGCCATCGCTCCAGCCCTTCAGTTTTTATTTTGAGACAGGGTCTTGCTAAGTTGCCCAGATGGCCTTAAACTTCTGTCTCAGCCTCTTCCAAGCAGCTGAAATTACAGGTGTGTGATACTGTAGCCAGATGGATACACTTAATTTCTTGCTCTCTCTCTCTCTCTTTTGGTCCCAGAGATTGAACCAAGAGGCACTTGACCACTGAACTACATCCCCAGACATTTCTGTTTTGAAATAGGGTCTCACTAAGTTGTTGAGGGTCTCACTAAGTTTCTGAGGCTGACCTTGTGATCCTCCTGCCTCAGTCTTCTGAGTAGCTGGGTTTACATGGGTGTACCACCACACCTGCCTATAAATACATTTTTAATTGTTTCTTTTTTAGATATATATGACATTAGAACATACCATGACATAATTATAAAAGCATGGAGAATAGCTTTTTTAAATTCAGTCCTCAGTATTTCTCCTTCCCCTCTTTCTCCCTCCCCCTGTAAATACGTTTTTCAGGGAAATTATGTTTACCGTATTTATGAATTAGGTTTATTGGATTTATAAACGTCATTAAAATCTTCAGGAAGGGCCAGGTGTGGTGGTGCACACCTATAATCCCAGTGACTCAGGAGAGTGAGGCAGGTGGATCACAAGTTTGAGGCCAGCCTGGTCAACATATAGCAAGACCCTGTCTCAAAATAAAAACTGAAGGGACTGGAGCAGTGGCTCAGTGGTCACAGCGCTTGCCTGGCAAGTATGAGGACCTGAGTTCGAACCCTAGCACCACATACCCAACAAAGTGTTGGAGCAACAAAAGCCACATGAAAAACCAAATAAAATTGATTCCCTCGCTCTCTCACTGTCACTTTCTCTCTTTAAAAAATAAATAAATAAATAAAAACTGAAAAAGGACTGGGGATGTAGCTCAGTGGTGGAGTGCCCCTGGGTTCAATCTCTGACACCAGACACACACAAAAAGAGGTGACTGTTTAAGCAAATTGTAATGCATGCATATAATGGAATACTACTCAGCCGCTGAAAGAGAAGAACATCCAATTCTTGAAACCTGATGAATCTTTTTAAAATCTTATTTTTATTAGAGCTTTATAGTTATATATAATAATTGGGTTCACTCCAACCAACTCATGCATACATGAAAATCAATTTCAGTTCATGATCCCCCTTTTCACTCCTGTCCTCCCTCCCCTCTCCCATTCTCCTCCCCTACTCTGCTTGACTTCCTTTCACTCATCTATTAATTTATATTTGATTGATTTTTTTATATTACCTTATCCTTCCCCCCCTTTCCTTTATTTTATTCTAGCTTCCTCATATGAGAGAACATTTGACCTTTGAATTTCTGAGTTTGGTTAATTTTACTTAGTATGATATTCTCTATTTCCATACATTTACTGTCAAATACCATAATTTCATTCTGTTTTATGGTCAAGTAGAACTCCATTGTGTGTGTGTGTGTGTGTGTGTGTGTGTATGAATATATATATATATACGCATATATATATACACACGCATATATATATATATACACACAATTTCTAAATCCATTCCTTTTATTAATGAACATCTGGGTTGATTCCATAATTTGGGTGAATTGTGAATTGTGCTGCTACAAATATTGAGGTGGCGGTGTTGCTATAGTATGCTGCTTTTAGATCTTTTGGAAAAATACCAGTGAGTAGGATAGTTGGGTCATATGGTGGTTCCGTTCCTAGTTTTTAAGGAATCTCCATATAGCTTTCCCGAGTTGTACTAGTCTGCAGTTGTACCAACAATGTACAAGTGTTCTTTTCTCCCCACAACCTGGCCAGCATTTATTGTTTGTAACTTTTTTTTTGGGGGGGGGTACTGGGGATTAAACCCAGGGACACTTTACCACTGAGCCACATTCCCCAGCCCTTTTTATATTTTATTTTGAGACAGGTCTCACTGAGTTACTCAGGACCTCACTAAGTTCCTGAGGCTGGCTTTGAACTTGCAATCCTCCTGCCTTAGCCTCCCGAGTCTCTGGGATTACAAATGTGCATCACTACACTGGGCAAGATTGCAGATTTTTTATTTTTATTTTTGGTACCTGGAATTGAACCCAGGGATGCTTACCCACTGAGCCACATCCCCAGCCCTTTTATTTTTTATTTTGAGACAGGGTCTTGCTAAATTTCTTAGGATGCTCAAGAATATAGATTTCTAAAAAGTAATTCTGTTGGGGCTGGAGCAGTGGCTCAGCAGTTACGGCTCTTTCCCAACATGCGCAAGTACATGGGTTCAAACCCCAGCACCCACATACACAAGTGTCACATACATAAGTGTCAGAGCAACAAAAGCCATGTGAAAAACTAAATAAAAAAATTGATTCTCTCTCTTTCTCCCCTTCTCTCTTTAAAAAAAATAAAAAGTAAAAAAAATTCTGTCCTCAAGGTTATTAAAACCCTCCATATGCAACATGAGGAATGAAGCAAGATCCTTTTCTGAGGAGCATGTAGAAAAGGGGATGGGGCTCTGGAGAGAGAAGACAAGTGGCCAGGTGGCTGTCATGGAACCCACAGAGCCAGCCTGGCAGAGAAGCAGACTGGGATCCCCACTGGAGGCTCTGGTTATTAATCAGTTCGAACCTGTCATCTCCATGGACTGAGAGCAGGGTTTAGGGTTAGTTATCTCCTGCTGTGTAACAGTTACACAGTGAGCAAGGAGCTGTCAACAGTGCACGTTACTTATCTCCCATTCATATGGACAAGGAGTGAGGGGCTACTTAGCCCAGTCCTCCATTCAGGGTCTCTCAAATCTGCAACTAGGTGTTAGCCAGAATCACCCGGAGGCCCCGCAGCCTTCAGATTTACTCAGCTTGTAGATAGGATTCATCCCCTTGTACCCTAGGATAGGGCCCTGGCTCTAAAGTGTGGCTTTTTTGCAGGCTGTCAACTGCAGGCTGCCCCCAAGGCCCCAGTGGCCACTCCTGGTTTCTCACTCACCACGTGGGCCTCTCCAACACGACCACTCACCTGATCAAGCCAGCAAGGAGAGTCTCTCCTCCCGCCTGTTACGAGGGTCTTACGTAAAGTGAGGTAGCCCTGGGAGTGATGTCCCTTGCCTTTGCCACATGTGTAGCTGAACCTCGGGTGACATCCCTCACACTTGCCAGGTTTTGGTTAGAAGCAAGTCATGGGACCCGTCTGTATTCAAGGGGAGGGTTGCACAAGGGCATGGACACCAGGAGGTGGAGGTCGAGTGGGTCATGCTCAAATCTGCCCTATGCCTGGTGGCCGCCATAGATGGGATGAGGCGGGAGATTGTTGCAAAGCCTAATCACAGAGCTGAGGCCACACGCCCTCAGCAAGATGAAGAGGGAAGTGAACCCAGGAGGTGGCCACTGGTGAGGGGTGGTGGTCAGTGGGAGGGCTGCTGAGCAGAGGGAGCTTGAGCAGGGCACACGGTGGCTGGAGAATGGGACAGTTGAAATAGGATTTCTGTAAGGAGCAGGTTTGGGTGATGGTGAGTTCTAGGCCAGTGAGTGGAAGGTGGTGTGAAGGAGGTCATGCGACCTGGAAGTCTGCCTCTTCTGTGCTCTGCCTGTTTCCTGCACTATGACCCAAGATTCTTCCTCACACCTCGGACATGAGTCTTCTCTGATTTTTTTTTTTTTTTTGTACAAGGGATTGAATCCAGGGGTGCTTAACCACTGAGCTGCATCCCCAACACTTTTTCTTTTTTATTTTGAGACTATCTCATTGAGTTGTTTAGGGCCTCACTAAGTTGTTAAGGCTGACCTTGAACTTGTGATCCTCCTGCCTCAGCCTCCCAAGTAGCTGGGATTTATGGGTGGGCACTGTATCACATGGCTTCTCCTCTGCTCTTAATCTTCCAATGCCTTCCTGCCTTACTCAGAGGAATTCGGCCATGGCCTGTCCCACACCCCATCAGACTCCACCTCCTGCCACATTCCCTCCCTGTCTATACTCCAGCTACACTGGTCTCCAGGCGAGCCCTTGCTGTCCACACCCTCCTTTCACCCAGCCTCATGGCTCCTGCTTCCCTATAGTTTCTGTTTGAACTGCTTACCCTTGGCCTTCCCTGACTACTCTTTCTGTTATCTCTCTCTCTCTCTCTCCTCTCTCTCTCTCCCCTCTCTCTGTCTCTCTTTCCTTTTTGTGGTACTGGGGGTGGAACCCAGGGGTGCTTAACCACTGAGCAACATTCCCAGCCCTTTTTATTCATTTTTTTAGTATTTATTTTAAGACAGGGTCTCACTAAGTTTCCCAGGCTGGCCTGGAACTTGGGATCCTCCTGCCTCAGCTTCCCAAATTTCTGGAATTTACAGGTGGGGACCATGGTGATTGACTTCCCTGTCCACTATTTTGGTACCAGAGATTAAACCCAGGGGTGCTTAACCACTGAGCAACATCGCCAGTCCTTTTTATTTTTTATTTTGAGATAGGTTCTCACTAAGTTCCTTAGGATCTCATTAAATTAATGATGCTGGTCTTGAATTTGTGATCCTCCTGCCTCAGCCTCCAGAGTCACTGGGATTACAGGCATGTGCCCCTGTGCCCGGCTCCCTGACAATCTTATATAAAATGTCACTGCTGGCCCTTACTGGGTTCCCTTTTCTGCCTCAACATTGAACATTTCATGTATTCGTCTAGGTGCTTATAGTACAGCTCTCGTGACAAAAATGTCAGCTCCATGAATCAGCTTTGTTTTATTTCCTGCTCCTTTCAGCACCTGTCACATAATCAGTTCATTTTTTGGGTGGTGTGATACTGAGGATTGAACCTAGGGGTACTCCACCACTGAGTTACATCCCCAGCCCTTTTTATTTTTTATTTTAAGACAGGGCCACACTAAGTTGGTGAGGCTGGCCTTGAGCTTGGGATCCTCCTGCCTCAGCCTCCTGAGTCACTGGGATTATGACTGTACACCACTTCACCTGCTCAGTTCCTCCTAAAGGTTATTGCACGAAGGTAGATGACTGACTTGTGTCCTAAAGGGTTGATGATTTGATACTGACAGGTCTGATGAGGCCAAGGCCTCAAGGAACAAGCTAGGAGCTGTGGTATAGTCCTCAAAACCCTCCCTTCATTGTCCCGAAGGGGTGAACACATAAGCTGCAGCATTTAGTAGATACAGAACTTGGCAGGTAAGAGCTTTGCCACTTACTAGCTGTGGTACTTTGGACAAGTTAATCTTTCTGAGCTCTATTTCCTCATCTGTAAAATGGAGATAATGATGGAACTGAGGCCCAAATCAGTTATACAGATAGATTTTGCATGCAAAGTACTTGGTCCAGTGCCTGCTTGTGGCAAGGGCTCCGTAATTGTTGAATAATGTTACAGTACTTCTCTATGACTGTGGACATGCAATTGGACTTTCCTCTATAGTCCAAGCAAGCTACGCCATTTACTATTTTTCCAATCTAGAACAGATTGTTCTGCTTGAAATGCGATTCAGTTTCCTTATCTGCATAGGGAAGATAATAATTTCTTCCCTGGCAGAAATTACTGATTACAGATTAGTCGAAAGGCATAAGGGAGGTAACACATGGGAAAGCACTTTGAAATGTTACTTTGCTATATGATATAAAGCATTAGTACTTTTTGTTCTCCACTGGTTCCTTGTAGGGCTGCAGGATTAGCAGGCAGTAGGTGAGGCCCAAAGCTTAGCAAGACCCTGTCTCAAAGTAAAAAGGGCTGGGGCCTGGAGCTGTGGCTTAGTGGTTGTGGCGCTTACCTGACATGTGTGAGGACTAGGTTTGAACCCCAGCACCATGTTCACAACCAAGTGTCGGAGCAATGAAAAACTAAATAAAATCGATTCTCTCTCTCTCTCTCTCTCTCTCTCTCCCTTTCTCTCTTAAAAATAAAAAAATAAAAGGGCTGGAGATGTGGCTCTGATGTAGTGGCTCTGGTCACGTGCCTCTGGGTTCCATCCCTGGTACCTCCCTCCCCCCAAAAAGAGAGAGATTTATTTAGATCACAGTTTTGAATGTTCAAGGTCCAAGATCAGGAAGGGCAGGGAGGCACACTGTCTTGGCACCTGGTGAGGGTGCAGATGATGGCACTTCACGGCAGGAGTGTGTGTAGGGAGTAAGTGGTCACACCTACCACAGCTGAGAGAGACTTGTTCCACAATCCCTTATGAAGACACACCTCCAAAGGCCTAAGAACCTCCTAGTAGGCCCCATCTCTTAAAGATACACCTCCCGTCAACAGCCCCTTACTGACCAAGACTTTAACCACAATGGACCTTTGCTTTGAGGGAGCTAAGCCATATTCAAACCCTATTATCCACTATGAACTAGGAACCAGAGGAGGGCCCAGGGGCAAAGAAGGCCTTGTGGAAATTCTTTTTTATTTTGCTTCTCAGAAAGCATCTGTCTTTTTTAGGCTCATAACCTGGAGTCCAGTTCACCTAATAAATGGAAATCTGTGTTTACTAGAAGAGAAATCCTGACTTTTACTTTGCTACTCTGGATTGAACCCAGTGCAAGTGCTCTACCACTAAGCTATATCCCAGTTTTTTTTTAAATAAAAAGTTTTGGGGCTAGAGTGGTGGCTCAGTGGTTACAGCGCTTGCCTCTCATTCACAAGGACGAAGGTTAGAACCCAAGCACCACATATTCCACGAAGTGTCAGAGCAACGAAAGCCACATGAAAAACTGAATAAAATAGATTCTTTCTCATTGTCCTTTTCTCTTTAAAAAAAGAAAAAGGTTTTTTAAATTTTGAGACAGGGTCTTGCTAAGTTGCCCAGGTTAGACTTCAGCTTGTGGTCCTCCTGCCTCAGCCTCCCAAGTGACTGGAATGACAGGTATGTCCTACCACACCTAGCGTGAGTTTTAATCCAGGGACGTTTGACCACTGAGCCACAACCCCCCCCCCCTTTTTTTTTTTAAAGAGAGGGACAGTGAGAGAGAGAAAGAAATAGAAAATCAATTTTATTTAATTTTTCATGTGGTTTTAGTTGCTCCGACACTTCGTTGCGTACATGGTGCTGGGGTTTGAACCCACATCCTTATGCATGGGAGGCAAGTGCTGAAACCGCTGAGCCACCGTTCCAGCCCTGCCACAACCCTTTTTATTTTCAAAAATGGTCTCACTAAGTTGCTTACTAAATTGCTGAGGCTGGCTTTGAACTTGTGATCCTCCTGCGTCCACCTCTAGAACATCTGGGATTACAGGCGTGAGCCACTACATCAGGCCCAGCATGAGTTTTTTAAAATCCAACCTTGGCAGTTACCTGGAAAACCATTCTGTGTCTCCTGTTGCTCCCAGACTCAGCACCTGTGGATATTTACAACTTGGATACAGCCTCCTTCCATTAATGACAAAGATTGTTTCATATGACTGAGGTGCTATACTGAGGAATTTACATTCGTTCTTTCATTCAATTCACACCTACCACAGGCGACTATGCCTTAGCTCAGTTTCATCATCTGTAAAATGGGGACATTCTTTTTTTGCCCACATTTTTTATTAGTGCATTATAGTTGTACACACTGTTGAGATTTGTTGTTACATATCCATACATGCACACAATACACACTATAACAACAGAATTTGGCCAATATTACTCTCTAGCATTTTCCCCCTTCAAATGGGGACATTCTAAGAAAAGTACCAGGCACAGTGTCTGGTATGCAATTACCACTCAATTAACAGTTGCCATTACTCCATCATCCCTGCTTCATAGATGGGAAAGTTGAAGTTCAAGGAGGTTAAGGAATTTGCCCAATGCTACAAGTCATTACTAGGAGACTACTAGGGAAGTCTCACTTCAGCGCCCAGGCTAGCCCACCTGTCACCCTCCCCACAGGATCTACATTCAAGCAAGAGCAAGCTCTACAGCTCCCCTGCAAGAGTCTCGGTCCCTCTGCTGATGGGAAGCTTCCTTCCCTTGGTCCTCTTCTGGGAGGGCTTCCTCCAGCACCCCTGCCCGTGATCTCCCTAGGCAGAGGTACATCTCCCCACCCTGTGGCCCTCAGTCTTCTCCACAGGCCTCTCCACTCCCAGCTCACAAACTATCACTTAGGCAGAGGGTGCACCATACCCAGAGCAATAGTGTCCTTATCACCTCTGGCTCCACCAGGCCTGGCTGGCATGCAACAGACATCCATGAGTGTTTGTTGGATGCATTTGAAGCCAGCTCCATCAAGGAGCCAAGCCAAGAGTGGAGAACAATACCTGCTGGCAGGGACAGCAGGCCAGTTCTCAGCTGTCAGTGTGTACTCCAGAGTGGACGTGCTCTCACCGGCCTCCGGCCAGGGCCTCCTGACCATTTTCCCAGAACTTCCAGTCCCTTGGCTCTGGCTCTGCCTTTGTCCTCCTGCCTCTCCCCAAGTCAGCCAGCAGTGGGAGCCACCCCTAGAGAGGCCTGTACCATCCACAGCAGAAGCAGAAGGCTTCTCCTCCTTATTCATTCATTCAGCAAAGATTCAATGGGTATCATCCATAAGTTAGGCATGGTTCCAGGTCCCGGTACAGAGTAGAGAGTGGACCAGGCATGGACCCTGGCCTCACAGAGCTTGCATTCTAGTGGGGGAAACAGTTAACTAACAAGTAAATACACACGTGGGTATACAATGGCAAATGCCACACGAAGGTAAATAACAATCAACTTACTATTCAAGTCCAGCAGTCATGGAAGGCCTCTCTGAGGAGGTGACACTGAAAACAAGGCCTTGAGGATCTGAAGAACTCAGCCATGTAAAGGGTAGGGATGAGCATTCTGGGTAAAGGGAACAGCATATGCAAAGTCCTAGAAGTGGGAGTGGGGTTGAAATTTTGAGGAAATAAAGGCAGGGCAGGGCCAGAACACAGGAATGAGTTGGGGACTACAGAGAAGTGAGGCTGGAAGTGGGATTGAGAAAAAGAGGAAGTGTTTGGATTGCATCTTTAGAATAGCAGTGTAACAGCTGGGTATATGGTGCACACATGGAATCCCAGCACCTCAGGGGACTGAAGCAGAGTCTTGAACCAGTAAGGCAATGCGATCTTCACGTTTTAGATCCTCTTCTGGTTGCTGCTGAGAACTGATTGACAAAGCAAGGGGGAAAGGAGACCTCATAGTGGTTGGGACACTGATCTGGGGGAGAGGTGATGTGGCCAGGCCAGGGTGGTGACAACGGATTCAGACCGAGGTGGACAGACTCCAGAGATATTGGAGGTTTTTAGAAGAACTAAAAATCTCTATTGGCTGTCCACAATACCCCGCAGTGGGCTGTCGGCAGTTAGGACACCTAGGAAGCTTGAGAACAGAAACAAGAGATCCAGCTCCCCAGCTACAGGAACAAACACAGTCACTTTCCCCACAGTCTCTAGGGCACAGCGAACCCAAGACTGAAAGAGCTGGGCCATTTGCACTTCATGTCAGTGGTATCAACACACTGTTTTGGAGTTGGGCACATGCAATGTGGAAATGTGTTTCCCACAGCCCAGGGAGGTGTGAAAGTTGGATTTGGGAGCTAGAAGACCCTGGTTTCCTGGGAGCAGCGGGAGAGCAAGGAGGGGGAGAGTGGGTGAGTGGGAGAGTGGGAGAGTGGGGACGGGAAGTGGGGGAGTGGTAAAGTGGGGGAGGGGGAGAGTGGGGGAGTTTCTCTTCCCATCCTGAGTGTGCCCCTTGTGAGAAAGGCGAGACTGGTCTTTGCCTCTGTCACCTTCTCTGTCCTCCCCTCCCCACTTCTGGAGCTTGCGTGACTGTCCAGCCTTCCCTCTGTTCATCTTCCTCCAGAACACCCCCTGCAGTGATCCACCCTCTGCAATGCCACCCTCTCCCGGCTGCAGCACTTCTCAGGTGGGTCAGCAGGACAGTGACCTGATCAAACTAACTCTGCTTGGGAGTGAAAGAAGTACTTACCTCTCTATCCCTCCTTGGGGAATTTCTCTTTTCAAAAGAGCTTTCTGGTTATTCAATTGATCTCTGCCCCAGTGCTCTGAAAGGGCCCTTTACCCCCATGGTTTTTCTTTTGGTACTAGGGATTGAACCCAGGGGTGCTTAACCACTGAGCCATATCTCTGGCCCTTTTTATTTATTTATTTTCAATTTTGAGACAGGGTCTAATTAAGTTGCTTATGGCTTCGCTGAATTGCTGAGGCTAGCCTTGAACATGAAATCCTCCTGCCCCGGCCTCCCGAGTCACTGGGATTACAGGATTACAGGCATGCACCACTGCACCCGGCTGCTCCTATGGTTTCTGCAAACTCTACTTTTGAATCCACGGAGCCTTCTCAATGCAGCCTCTGGGGAAGATGTTTCCATCAAAGGCTGGAGGTGGGAAAATCTTACTGAGGTGACATCTGAAATATTTAATAACCAGTGTGGCATGAGTGACAAAGAATTACCAGCTCTAGAACCCTTAGCCTCGGGTCTGCCAGGCATTAACCAGATCGAGGTGGTCCTGGGGAAATGGCAGAGGTGGGGGGCACTGGGAGGCACTCAGGGGGAGCAGGTGTTTACCAACAAGTACAGAAGTGTGTCCGGACTCCATTGACTGACTGATATGGCAATCCTGAATGCAGCTTCAGTCTGCTGCTGTGCTGGGACGGGTCACCGGGCCACTTGTACCTTCTATTAGAGGAGCACAGCCTGAGGCAGGGCTGGGAATGGATGCTGCCTCTGAGCAGGGCCAGCTGTGTGGAATCTGGGTGAACAGGCTCTCAGGCTCTCGACCCACTGCGTGACCTTGAAGGGCCCAGACGCCGCTCAGTGTTCTTCCTTCTGCCCCTCCTCCAGTTATTTTTGTCCAGCCTAACAGCCCTTGGCTGTGGCAGCAGTCTGGGCTCTCTGAGCCGGATGCAAACCAGCAGCTCAGACGTCTGGTGCTGAATCCCAAGAGGCTGCCTCTCTGGGTGCCATCATGTGGGGCCATGGTCCCCCACACTGTGCACCCAATGGGGAAGGACCACACGCCCGGGAGGTGGCTTCTCTGTTGCTCCACCCTGGCTCCTGGCTGGCAGTGGGGACACCCTGCCACAGAACTCTGCCATTGCCCAGAAGCCCCTCTGGTCTGGCTTGTCAAGTTAGATGTATGCAGGGAACAGTCTGAAGGAGGGTGGGTGTCTGCAGCTGGGAGGAGCAGGAGCACGCCCTGCTGGGCTCCCAACATCTAGGCTTGGCTGTAATGGAGAATGGATTTGTCCTGTGGTTCACTGTGGTGGGTAGGCAGGGGCTGCTAGGGTGCCCTAGCAGGTGACCTCTGCACAGTTACCAGCTCCAGGAAATGAGGCAGACGGTATGTTCCAGCTCCTTAGTCTGGGATGGCTGCAGTTATTGTTCCTGATAAGGGTCTGGTCTCTCCAAACAGACAGCCAGTCTTGGATCTTGGTATCCTTTAGGTTCAAACTTCGACCCCAGTCCCAAGAGTCATGTATGCTAGGCCGGAGAGGAGTCTGGGCACAGCTCTTAGGGACTCATGAGGCACCATGACTCATCTGTGCAGGTGAAGAACAGGACGGAGCCTCTGAGATCAGAAGGGCTCCAGGGGAGCCAGCTGGACAGGCTGGGTTGAGCAGGCGAGGAAGAGGGGGCCTCTGATGGGTGGAAAAGGTGACTTCACATAGAAGCCCGTCCGGAAGCAAAGCTGAAGAGGCAGCATCATTTTTAGAGCTTCAGGGAAAAGAACCTTTCTCACGCTCCTGGGGGTGGAGGAACCAGCTCAGAATGCCCCAATTTCAGTGATTTCAGAGACCCAGGAGTGGTAGAGCACAGCACCTGCAGGCCTCCCAGCTGGCCCTGTGGAAGATGGGCTAGAGACTGGTACAGCCACATAAGCTGTGGACCCCACAGCACTGGGGAGCATGGGGGAGGAGGACCGCAGGAGAGGAACGGTGTGGCAGCTCCTGGCAGCCCTGCTGCTGGGGGCCATGTGAAGAGGGGCAGCAGGCCTCTCTGCAGAGCGGGCCCTCTGGGTGGAAGATGCCCCTCGACTGGGCAACAAATTTCTCCGGGCTGGTAGGATGGTGCCGGTGGCTCTGCGCAAGGGCGTGGTTCGGAGGGCTGGGATGGGGTAGGCAGGAGAGGAGGTGCTGGGGAGGACAGGGCCAGGCACACTTCCCAGGATGGCAAGCTGGTTGCTCAGGGCTGGCAGCCCTGGACAGCTGTGGAAGAAGGACCAGGGCCAAGCAGGAAAGGTCAGGGGGCCAGCGGGCGTGGGCGAAGGTTCCATCTCAGCTGCATAGCTATTGAGGTGGGACAGAAGGCGAATTCGGACAGGGTCTGCACGGCTGCTGGGCCCTTCCAGGGCCCCCAGGTACCTGATGACCTCGGTGAGGCACTCCCGAAAACCAATGCTCCGGAAGTCAATTGCCAGGGCTCGGGCATCAAAGAATCCTGTAACGAGAGGTACCAGGAGGGCATGCCAGGCCGGGGGAAGAACACGGAACCTGGGGTCAGACTGAGTCCTGGACATGCCATCCCTCCCATTCACTCCCTGGGTGATCTTGGGCATGTTCTCTCACTTCTCTGAGCCTCAGTCTCCCCATCTGTAAAGTGGGAATACAAACCTCTACTTGGGTTGAAAGATAGTGAGTTGTGAGGATCAAAAACTATGCAGCATTAGCAAATAGACTGCTTTCATCACAATTCATGATGAATGCAAAGAAGAAGCTCTCTGACCAAGCTCACTTAATTAAGTAGACACTTGCCAGATGGTGAAAAGGCTGTGCCTGTGGAGGTAGAGAATAACCTGCCTGATGGGTGTAGATTGGGGGAGGGGAGGAGGTGGCAGCAGCCGTCAGAGCTGGGAGGCCCCTTGGGGCAGGCAGCAGAGTACAGCAGTGAAGCATGAAGTCTTTGGATACCAGCAGAGCTGGGTTCAAATCCCGGCTCTTCCACTGAACTAGCTGCCTGACTGTGGGCAAGTCTCATCTCTTTCTGCCTCAATCTCCTTAGCTTTAAATGGAGAAAAATCACACCTGAAGGGGAAATGAAATGGCTCACAGAGAATGCTTCACAAATGCTATC
The DNA here is from genome assembly GCA_004027875.1 of Aplodontia rufa. Lineage (NCBI taxonomy): Eukaryota > Metazoa > Chordata > Mammalia > Rodentia > Aplodontiidae > Aplodontia > Aplodontia rufa. The sequence goes on along the minus strand of PVKS010008337.1, from coordinate 43,612 downwards.
ACTTAACTCCCACTGCATCCGAGTTTGTGCCTGTGCTCAAAAGGCAGTCTGGAGGGGCTGGAGCGGTGGCTTGGCGGTTACGGTGCTTGCCCAGCATGTACAAGTACATGGGTTCAAACCCCAGCACCCACATACACAACAAAGTGTCAGAGCAACGAAAGCCATGTGAAAAACTCAATAAAAAATTGATTCTCTCTCTCTCTCTCTCTCTCTCTCTCACTGTCCTCTCTTTAAAGAAAAAAAAAGAAGGCAGCCTGGAATGCAAGACCCAACTCTGGTCCTCAGTGGCTGTCCTCAGGTTCTTACTTTGGCCTGGTGTCAGTGAGGGTCAACTAGGTGGACTGTCCCCACAGACATTCAAACTCTCACTGCCTTTCCACATCTGCCACTCTCTGCACCACATTCTGGGCAAAGACAGTACAGCCCTAGCCAGCACTGGCCTCATGCCTGTGGCAGCTTCGTGGCCCCTCCAGAGGGACAGCTTGGCAGGAGACTATTTGGAGTCAGGCCATCTTTCAGGTGAGGCCTGGCTCTGCTGGACATGTAGCTATGCAACTCACAAATCCTTTCTGTGTTTTTCTTGTTGTTTTGTTTGATTTTACACTGCTGGGGATTGAAGCCAGGGTATTGCACCTGCCAGAAAAGTGCTCTACCAGCGAGCTCACCCTCAGCCCTTTTTCAAAATTTTATTTTGACACAGATCTCACTAAGTTGCCCAGGGGGTCTGGAACTTGGTAGCTGGATTACAGGTGTATAGTACTGTGCCTTTCTGTTTGTTGTTCTTTTTAAACTCATTAACCCTCTCATTATTTCAATTTTAGAAACTGAGGAAGAAGGGATTAATTATTTTTCTGAGGTCATAAAGCTAGTAAGTAGCAGAGCCAGGATTCAAATCCAAAGCCTGTGTTCTAAACCACAATTCCCTGTCTTCCCGTTAGCCCTGAGCCAGAAAGTGTTGAAAATGACAATCCCACCTTCTTGTTTTTTTGTGAGAACCAAAAGCAAAAGCATCATGAAAGCCACTGAATGCTGCCTGCATATTATTCACTACTTTTATTATTTTTTTTAAAGAGAGAGGGACAGTGAGAGAGAGAAAGAGAGAAACAACTTTATTTAGTTTTTCACGTGGCCTTAGTTGCTCCAACACTCAGTTGTGTACGTGGTGCTGGGGTTTGAACCCGGGTCCTCGTGCTTGCCAGGCAAGCGCCGAAACGGTTAAGCCACCGCTCCAGCCCCTATTCACTACTTTTAATACGATAATTAGAGATGTAATTTGAAATAGCTCCCCGACTGGATGACTAGAAACAGAAATCTCTGCTGTTAGCAGTGCATTCCTTTAGCAGAAGTTCTCAAAGAGGGGCTGGAGTGGTGGCTCAGTGGTAAAGCACTTGCCTGGCATGTGTGAGGACGCAGGTTCAAAACCCCAGCACCACATGTACAACTAAGTGTCAGAACTATGAAAAACTAAATTAAATCGATTCTCTCTCTCTCCCCCCACCTCTAAAAAAAATAAAAATAAAAAGACCACCTGCGACAGGGTTATTGGGCAGGCTTGTTAAGCTTGCGTGTCCCTAAACTCCAGACCCACCACCCCAGAACCTCAGCTAGGTGACCCAAGACTGCCTGCCCCCAGGTGAAGCTGTTGCGCACAGGTGTGAGAAGCTCCGGGTTGGAGCTTAAAATACAACTGTTGGCTGGTGCAGTGGCGCACGTTTGTAATCCCAGCAGCTTGGGAGACTGAGGCAGTAGGATTGCAAGTGTGAAGCCTCAGCAATTTAACGAGACCCTGTCTCAAACCAATAAAGAGGGACAGGGAAATGGCTCAATGGCAGAGTACCCCTGAGTTCAATCCCCACATACCACCAAAAAAAAAAAAAAAAAAAAAAAGGAACAACTGACTGTCCTCATCCTCTTCAAGTATAGGGGATTGTCTTTGGAACTTAAGTCTTTGTGACCAAGGTCTCTCAAGTTTCCCTGTTGTGAAAACCCCAAACACACAGAGAAGCTTTGAGACCAATTTCTTTTTGTCTACAAGTCTTTTTAAAGTCACAATTCCTTGGTTTTATTGTGATGGACTAGCTTAAAATTACCAAATGAGTAACATTTATGTTCTACTACAATCTGGGATACCTGCTGTGAGCAGGCCACACACACACACACACACACACACACACACACACACACACATACACTGCCAAGGATACAGCAGCAGCCTAGGAGCCCAGACCAACAGGAAGAGACACCAATGAATCATCTCCCACCGGTCCCTCCCTGGGTCATAGTGTGAGATCCCATTGAGAACTGATTTCCTCAGGCTACTCCTTAGGGAAGCCCTTGGGCTAAGACCCAGGGGAAAGTCCATCACCCAGAAGACAGCTCCTCCAAGGTTTAAGACTGGAATGATCTGAGTTGAGGAAAAGGTTGGGGCAAACAGACACTGGAAGTGGGGAGGGAGATGCTGAAAGAAGAGAGGCAAACTTCAGCAGGGGTGCTGGAGCCCCTCTGGAGACCCTGAGCTGCAGCAGGGCAGGGACCATGTCTGCTTTGCTCTTCAGTGTATCTCTATCCCCAGTCTAAAAGTATTTGTCATGCAAATGATTTCCAAGAGAGAAGAGTATTGGTACCTGTCCCACCAGTGGCATGGAGCATTTTCAAGTGATCCACTGTCATCTGCAAGACCTCGGCTTTCTCCAGCTTGGAAGAGCCCTGTAGGTGCAGAAAGCAGAAGTGTGCAGCCTCCAGCTGACCTATTGCTCACCTCCCCTGCCCGTTGTCATTGGCACTTGCTGTCTTGAGTTTTCTCATCTTCCCCCTTTCTCCTCCACTGCTTGTAACTAGGCTTCTGCTTTGGCCAAGATGCTCTTCAGTTCTCATCTACCACTCAGCTTCCCTCTGACACCTCTCCTCCCTCGACTGTTGCGACACCTTGCCTCTTGCTCTGACTGTCCCTTAGTTGGGTGTGTTCCCCATTGGGTGCTGGCCTCCTTCTTGTTTCGCTTGCTCTTCTCAAGGGTCCCGTCCACCTCTGTGGCTTCATCTCTCACCAGAACACCACTCATGTGTCCCCACCTGCCTCCCAGAGTGGCTCTCCCAGGGATACAACTTGGGCCTCAGCATGCCCAAGCCCTAGCTCATCATCTTAATCCCAAAGCACTTGCTCTTTCTTGAAGCTTCCAGACTACCTGGCCTCCCAGGGGAAACCTGAGGGTCTGACTCTCCACATGATGCCCTTGAGGGCAGACACCAGGTCAAGTTCATGGCTGTTCCTGTGAAGGTTTTAGTGAACATTTGTGGAATGACTGAGGGAAGCCCCGCGGCCTGTGTGTGCCTTGGAGCCTCGGGGAAGAATCTCTGAGGCAGACAGCTTCAACTGCCTGACTCCTTGCTATAGTCCCCCGACCCCAACAGGTTTATGACAGAGCACTTACTCCCTGAGCAGCCTGCTCCACTTTGCTCTGGAAATATCAGGAGACTCTCCACAGTCCTGTGCTCCAACTCCACTCTGCTGCTTGCTACCTGGGTGATCTAGTCTAAGTTACTACCCCCCCCCCCGCTTTAATTTACCTGTGCAAGTGGCAGAATAATCCCCACCCTTCAGGGTCATTTTTAGGATTCAATTAAAATGGTCAAAGCCACAATACCTGAGACACCTCACTAAGTATGAATTTCCATTCCCCCTTTCCCTGGCTGGGGACAGATACTCATGAATAATCAGAGCACCTCAGGCAGCTGCTACGCTTCAATAAGGTACACCATGGGCAACAACCCCTATCTGTCATCCACCCAGTGGTTCCTCTGGCACAATCAGCAATGTCACATACCTGTTTCTCAAAGGCAGTGGGGACTAAGCGCCGTAATTCAGAAAGGCTGCTGTTGATGCGATCTCGTCGCCGTTTCTCTATGATCTGAAAAGTAATGGCAAGATGTCACACACGGGCACTTCGTGGTTTCCAACGTGTGGATGGACGCTGACTCAGGTCTTTCCTCACATTAGTTTTGTGAGCAAGTTAATGCTTTATCTTTAATTTTTTTTTCCAGTGCTGGGAACTGAATCCAGGGGCTGGTTGCTAAGCAAGTGCTCTATTACTGAGCCACAACTCCAGTCCTTTAAACATTTTTTTATTTTGAGACAATGTCTTACTATGTTGACCAAGTTGGCCTTGAACTTTTGAACCTACTGCTTCAGCCTCCCGAGTAGCTGGGATTACTGGCATGCACCACCATATCTGGCTGTATTAAAATTATTCTTACTTAAAGGAGAAGGAAATCAAGGCTCAGAGAAAGACAGAAATTTGCTTAAGGTCACACAGAAATGAAGTGCTGAGCTGGAAGTAGAACTCAGATCTCTTATCTTGGTCTGTAGAGGTGATTTTCAAAATGTTCAAACACTTGAACTATAGGGCACCAACCAACAAAATGGGAATACCAGCCACAACACTGGAGCAGACCATGGAGGCCCCTATCGGGCCAGGATTACCCCTTCAGTTGCTGGGTCACAAGAGGTATGAAGAGCCTGGATATTGTTCTCTCCCACTGCAGGGGGCTCATTCACGCTATCTCCTGGCTTCATAATCCTGGTAGCAGAATACCCATATTAGGGCAGAAATTGTGACCCCTTATTTTTCAGAGAAACTCTAAAGGCTAATGGTAAAAGTGAATGGCACATCTGGTCTCTGCCAGATGTCAGGTCTCTGGACCCTCGGCATGCAAGCACAGCTGTATCCTTGAGTGGGGGGCCAGATAAGATGTTCCAGCCAGATAAGATGCACAGCAACAGGCAGGGAACCTCCAGATTCTCAGTGAGCAGGAAACTCCTTTCCCTTCTCAACACTGAAAAAGAATGGAAAACCTTCCGGGACAGAAATAGGGTAGAAGAGAAGAGTAGAGCAAAAATAATAACGGCTGATATATGTTGGGCATTGCTCTGCATTGCTCCAGAAATCACTTATAATGCACTTAACCTTCAAGACAGTCCTTCGAGGTAGTGCTGTCTTTATTTCAGTTACAGCAATGAAGAAATGAGGCACAGAGAAGTTAAGTGGTTTGCCCAAAGTGTCCAGGATATCTAGTGGCATCCTCAGGATTCAAACCCTGGCAGTTATCTTGGGGTGCTGCCTCTGAACAGGCTTATGGAGCAGGGGGCTTCAGGGCAAACCGTGATTGGGCTGAGATGGGCACTCACCCCTCTGCGTTTCTTCCTGGCTTGCATCTGCGAAGGGCTGGGGGTGGACAGAGGTCTGGCCATCTGGCTGGAGAGGAAGAGAAAGGCAGGTTTCTCAGAGCTGGGGCACCGGCTCCCTGGCCTGGGCTGACCTGGGAGGCCGAGTCATCTGCAGGCACAGCCCCCTCCCGCGCGGCCGCGAGCTCCCAGGCAGGGAAGAGCCGCAGGGCAGGCGTGGGAGGGGGCGACGGCGCTCCCTTTCTCCCTTGGGGCTCATTTCTCCGCCGGCCAAGTCCTCCCAGGCACTCTAAGCTTCCTGCCTTCGAGCGTCGCTGCGGCCGCTCAGAGCTGGTCTCGACCCCGACCCGGTCGCCCCTCGCCCCTCTTCCCTGCACCTCGCGGCGGCCGTCGGGGAACCGCGAACCGCAGCGCGGACCGCCGAGTCCTGCAACCCGATCCCGGGGGCGGGCCGGCGGAGGACACGGGCCGGCGGTGGCCCGGCCGGGCCGGGCGGGTTGGGTTTCAGAGGGAGCCGCTGGGAAGGAGCGTGGAAAGAGCAGATGCCGCCGCTTCCCACGGGCCGGCGCGCCGGCCGCCCGCCCTCCGCCTGGCCCGCAGCTGCTGCCGCCTCCCACGCGGCGCGGCCGGGGGCGGGGGGAACAAGGGAGGCGGCATCTGGGTCACACGCCCCCCTCGCCTGCTCGGGACACTGTTCTGGCCTCCCAGAAGGCCCTGTCCCCCTTAACCTCGGCTTCCCTCCCACCTGGGACATTCCTCTGCCGCCCTGGCTAAAGGATGGTTGTTTGTTCCCACCCCGGGATTTCCCACTATAGTGAGGAGGCTCAGACCCAGGGGGTTTCCTGCCTAGACTTTTACCAAAATAATCTCCAGCCCAGCAGCTGCCTTCTCAACAAGTTTCTCTTCAGAGGCCCTCTGAGAATGGAGAGGTTCTCTGGGCGGCACTGAGTTATCCATCCCTGGGAGCCCTGTTAGGGCCTCAGCCTTCTAGGTGCTCACAAACGACTTTAGACAAGGTGAAGCCCCTTCTATTTTGGGATGTCAGAGGTCACACATCTGCACAGGAACCCACGAGCTTGCCTTTGCCCCACACCTGTGCCTTGACCCCTGGGTTTCCCACCTCAGCTAAGGCACACAGCTTGAGGTCTGCAAGGAGAAACCTGGTACTGATTCTTCCTCCAGCCTCACCTTGACCTCATCAAAACCTGCCCATTCCATGCGCAGAATGCATCTCATGTCTGTTCTTTTTATCTCCATGGCTCCTCTCAGGACCACACCTCTATCATGTCACACAGGAGGACTGGAAGAGCCCCCCCTGTTGGGTCCCTCTGCCCTCTCTAACGACTGCAGGCAGAGTGATCATTTAAAATGCAAATCTGATCCTGTCACTCTTAAAACTCCTCAGTGGCTTCCCAGTGGTTTTAAGATCACAGCTCCCATCTTCCCCATGGCCTAGCTGACTGTGTCACCTCTTAGACCCAACTTTTTCTTGTCCTGACTGCTCCAATCTGTGAATGCACTAACTCCTTCCTGCAGGTGCACATACTGTTCCCCTAGTCTAAAAGTTTCCAGTTCACCTAGTCTCCCCATCCTACGCTGTGACCCCTTGTCCTGGGAACTTCAACCATCCTTTTTTTTTATTATTATTAATAGAAAATTTTTTAAAGAGAGAGGGACAGAGAGAGAGAGAGAGAGAGAGAGAATAAATTTTTACTTAGTTTCTCATTTGGCCTTCGTTGCTCTAACACTTCGTTGTGTACGTGGTGCTGGGATTCGAACTTGTGTACTTGTGCGTGCCAGGCAAGCACTGTAACCGCTGAGCCAACGCTCCAGCCCCTCAACCATCCTTTATATCTTAACTTAAATGTCACCTGTCTTGAGAGCCTTTTGTGATATCTTCTTTCCTGCTCAATGTCCCCTGCTCTGTATTCTACAACTTCTGGAATTCACAGCATTTATGCCACTTTGTTGTTTTGTACTTATACGGTTATTTGATTAATGTCTCTCCAACAAATCCATAAGGTCCATGAGGCAGCAAACCATGTCAGTTTCATTCATATTGTGGCCTCAGTTCTCAGCAAATGGTTGGCACACCACAGAGCTCATGGTAGAGCTTCTTCCTCCTGTCCCTGTCTTGGCATCATTGAAGAACACAGATATGGACACCATTAAAATCTGTTTTAGACCTGTGGAATGGGAACATATGTAGCTCACCAGAAGGGTCCCACCTATGTGACTATCCTCTTGGCATTTGAGGTTGGATTATTTTCATCAATACAGAAGGTTGCAGGAGGGACCAAATAGCATTAGTCAGATCTAACTGCTATACCCTGGGCACATCTGGAAAAGGATTTCTTCCATCCAAACATCTGGCCAAGCAGGGCTGGTAAGAGGTCTGAGGAAGCTCCTGGGAGGCAGAGCCCAGTGAACTAGGTCCAGGGCTCAGATGACTCGGTCCTGATATTTGTAGGGCAGTTTGTTTTCAAAGCTTCCCTGGTTCACTGGGGACAAGCCCCAAGAGCCAAGGTACACTAAGAAACACAGCCTTTGTTCTCTCTCGCTGGATAAAGCATCTCTAGGGGTATTGGGTTAGCCTTGTGGACGTCACTGCCTCTCAGCCTGATCCCTCCTTAGGGACCATCTGTCAGAGGCTGACGCACCCATTCCAGGGCAAGGCAGTTCTGCTGTCCCTTTTTCCAGCCTCCTGATCAGTTTTTCTCTGCAGCATGACCTTCCCCTCCCCTATATCTAAAAGGCAAATCTCAATTTACAGTTTTATTGTCACCACTATATGTATTTCTCTCCGTTGAGTCTTAGGAAAGTGCTATTTCACAGATGAGGATGCTGGGCCTCAGGGACCTAAAGCAGCTTGCCCAGCCCACACAGCTGCTAAGGAGCAAAGCCAGCATGGGAATCCATGTCTTCTGGCTCCCAATTCAGCATTGTTTCCCTCCTAAGTCCTACTTCCTGTCTTTCTGAATAGTCCTCCAGTCCCCTTATCCTTCAAACTCCCAGCCAACACTCATTCCAGTCTGTGATCTGGCCCTGACAGTGGGAGGAGGGGTGGGAGCCTCTCCCCTGAGAGTCTGAAAAGACTTTCATGGACCCAGAGAGGATGTAGTAACCATCAAGATCTGCTCCATGGGTTTCCAGCGGGTCCTAGCCACAATTCCATGGGAGCCTCTGGGGGCAAGGTCAGCTTTCCAGGTGGTCTGGCTACCAGTCCTGACCACCCTCAACACTGACTCTACCTGGGCCTTACCACAGAACCCTTGCAGACGACCCCACTCATTTTGCATCAACCAAAGACAGAATCCCAATGCTCCCAAAAATTAATCTCAGAAAGCACTGAGCCTTTTTTTTTTTTAACCAAGAATTGAACCCAGAGATGCTTAATCACTTAGTAAAATCCCCAGCCCATTTTATATTTTGAGACAGGGTCTCATTAAGTTGCTTAGGGTCTCGCTAAGTTGCTGAGGCTGGCTTTGAACTTGCAGTACTCCTGTTTCAGCCTCCCGAGTTGCTGGGATTACAGGCATGCACCACCGAGTTTGGCTCTATTTGTAAAATGAGAAAACTCAGAGAGGAGAAGGGATCTTCCCCAGGTTACACAGCAAATGAGAGGAAAGTCCGGAACTAGAGCCAGGTCTATTGGCTTTTAAGCCAGGGTACTTGCCAATATACCCCAAATATTCATCATTCCATCATGTTTATCTATGGCTGGTACTTTTTGTTTTAGATAGCACTTCTATGTTTGTTTATCTCATTTATTGCATAGGAGCCCTGTAAGTTTGGTATTATTTGGACCATTTCCCTTTTAGAGAAAGTGATCATTTCGTACGTGACGTGACAGACACAGAATCAGTAAGTCCAGTCTTTTCTTTAGACCATGCTGTCTCATGAGCATGCCCCCTTAGAGATCAGCATTTATTGGAAGTTACCTTGGGCCACAGCAAGGAGCTGTGTGCTTTACGTACAAACAACCTCATCAGAGCCTCACCCTGTGAAGCAGATATCTGCACCCCTGTTTTACAAGAGAGAAAACTGAGGTTCAGAAAAGGATAGAGTCACTTGCACGAGTAAATGGTGAGAAGAGTCAAACTCAGATCTATCTGACTTCAAAGGCCACCAAGGCCTTAAATCATGTGGGAACAACTCACAGAGCCTGGCATGTGACAGGTGCTCATTTACATCTTTGGGAGAGGCTGTATATTCTTTGAACCCCAAATGTATCTGGGAGCCAGGTTCTGACAGAAGCTGGGCAGGTGATTCCTAAGGATGGGGCAGATACCCCAGTGACAACGGAACTCACCCTATTCTTCCCTCTCATGTCTCAGAGTGTGTGGGATTTGAGCCCTGCCTCTGACCCTGGCAGGCTGGCTGACCCAGCCCTGAGGTCCTTGTCACCATTTATCTGTCTTTCTCTGTACATGAAGCTCCTCTTCCTTGAGAGTTCCCTGAGGGCAGAGGCTCAGCAGGATACATCTGGGCCCTGATGCCCAGCCCAGGGTCTGGGCCACAGCAGGCCTCGTTCAGCAGTCCCTGAATTGAAGCATTTATGTCTGCTGGGGGGAGGGCCCTCTGGGGAGTGCTACAAAGAGGCATCTATAAGTCAGCCTCTGCCAGATGTCCAGCTGCTTCCCTCCACGGAAGGGTCTGCTCTTCTAAGAACAGGATTGAAAATTGGAGTTTGGCTGGAATGATAAAATGCTGTAGAGGAACATATCTGTACACTGACCCTCTATGCCTTAGCCCTAATACCACCACTTGCAAGAAGACTTCACTGCCATTTTTGGTTGTGAGTGATCTCTCCGCATGTAGGTGCCTGCACAGCATGGTCTGTCTCTCTCTCTCTCTCTCCATTCTGTCCATAGTCTCTGTGTCTCCATGTGACCTGGCAGTCGCTGCCCAGGCTGCACACTCATGGAGAACACAAGCCAGCTCTGATCAACCTAGGTCTCTGTTATCAAATTTGTGCTTCTTATCTGTGAAGATCCAATGACATTGAACTTGAGACCCTTCTACCACCTCCACCACCTGGTGCTGTACCCTTCTCCTGCTAGAGGCACAGGCTCAGAGAATTATTATTTTTTTAAGAACAGTTTCTGCTAAGCAATTTGAAAAGGTTAGTATGTTCAGCTGGGTGTGGTGGTACACTTCTGTAATCCCAGCAACTCAGGAGATTGAGGCAAGAGGATTGCAAGTTTGAGGCCAGCCTCAACAATTTAGTGAGACTCTGTCTCAAAATAAAAATTAAAAAGGGCTGGGAATGTGGCTCAGTGGTAGAGCATTTGCTTAGCATGTGCAACCCCTGGGTTCAATCCCCAGCACTGAAGAAAAAAGAAGCTAATAATTTGCATAGGAAATTATATTATACATCCCCAAACCAAACAGACAAGACGTAAGAGGGATATCTATTGTTCTATACCCTAGTATATGCTATAAATAATTGGTAGTTGGTGGCGTTTCACTGGGATTTTGTTTGTGTGTGTGGGGGTACTTGAATGCAGGGTCTTTCACATGCTTGGCAAGCACTGTACCGCTTGAGCTAGACCCCCAGCTAGGATCTGTGATTAAGGGAGGCTCTCCTGGCCTCAGAAAATTGGAGAGCTTTGAAATTACAAAAAATGCCTTCAGAAATATCCCTAGAATGAACTGAATCTCTTTCTAACCCTGTTCTAGAGAGCCAGGTTTGGATGAGTTAAGACAGACGAGGTTGCTCTCCCCTTCCCACTCCCATCCTGTTTTATCACTGATGAGCAAACAGGCTCAGACAGGGAAGCCAATGGCTCAAGGCTACATGGTGGTAGACCTTTGCCTAGCATGTGTGGGGTGCTGAGTTCAATGCCCAGGGCTGGAGGTGGAGGGGGTGGCTGGAAGGGATGGATGGGTAGGAAGAAAAAGAAAAAGAAAGAAAGGAAGACTATATGGTGAGTTGGTGACAGATGTGGGGCTGGGATCCAGGCCTGCAGACTCCTAGTCAGTCCCTGCAGTTCTTTCAGGGTGTGTGTCTTAACGCTAACTAAGCATTTGCTATGCATTAGGTCCTGTGCTAAGCCCTTGACATACATCTTCTCATTTGATTTTACACACACACACACACACCATTTTACAGATGAGGAAACTGAAGCTTCGAGAGTTCACAGAGCTGGGAGTAGTAGAATTATATAAGCGCAGCTTGTTCTATAGTTTTGAAGCAGATCCAAATATTCATCAAGAGCTGAATGCCATTGGCAACAGAGTGGTTTGGTAGAAAAAGCACTAGAATTGGGATCTAGGTTCTTGCAAGTTGGCTATTACTTTCTTCAAAATCCAAACCCTCCTTCCAAAGTCCAGTTTGCTCAAAGGAGGAGATATTTTCTTCCCCCTGAAACTTTTTGTGGACTACATGAAAACTGCACCCAAACTCGGATAAAATCGGTGGAATATGATTATTCTGCACATAAGCAGATTCTGGACAGGGAGTGTGGGACCAACATTTTGTGAGGGTTCCCTAAAGTCTTCAGGAAAACTCACGGGTGGCCTCCCACGGGGCATTTCAAAAGCAAGACCACTACTAACTAGCCATCAAGCCTCTGTGCTGAGCTCCACTTCCATCCCAGCATCCTGTACGCATACGTGGCTGAGAGCGCCCAGGAACACCAGGCTCTTGTGCAATCAACAGCACACGCCCCGCACCTGATTCACAGCCGCGGACTGCTGCGCACACCTGCATCTCAGGCCAAGGGGTACCCGAGGACTGAGCCCGCGCTCCGCGAGCCGGTCGGGGCACTCTTGCTCGCCCTCATGTCGGCACCCCGACTCTTACCTCAGAACGCCCTCGCGGCCCACGTCGATGGGTCCGTCGGACTCGCCGTCGGAGCCACTCGGCTCCCTGGGCCGCTTCATGGCGAGAGCTGGCTGCCGGGGGCTGAGCCCCACGCTCGGGATCTGAGTCCGCCGGTCCCGCCCCGCCCCGGCCCCGCCCCGGGGCGCCTACGCCGCCCTTTCCCAGGGCCCTTTCCTGCACCGCAGCCCCCGGCGCCTCGGCGCCCCCTCGCCCCCGCGGTGACGCGCCACCGAGCCGTGGGAAGGCCCCGGGCGGTCACCGCCCCCACCGACCGCTGGGAGGTCCGGCTCCGCTCCGCCGCCGCGACCGCCGCGCGCTGGGTGGCCTTGGGCAGGTGCCCTGGGAGGCCCTGAGGGGACTCCGGGGGTCCTCGGCCGTCCCTGGTTCCCCCTGGGCGCTGTTGGCTTCTAGAGGCGCCGCTCTGAGAAGCCCCAGCTTCTGCGACGGCCGTGCGTCTTCCTGCTCCTGGGCAGACACGTTGGGTCTGGCGAGGTTGGGGGTGGTGGTGGCTGTGACCTGATCTTCCACAAGAGTTCCCCAGCAGCTCCCTCCGTAGGAGCCCTGAGCAATTTCGGGGTGGCTGAACTCAAGGGCCTTACTTGCTGGAGGTGCTTGGTTGTGTCCCTGAGAATCCACTCTCATTTCACCAAAGGCAAAGCTGGCCGAGAGGCCAGGAGAAAGGCGGAGCGCTAGCGCGCTTGTAATCTCAGCTATTTGAGAGGGTGAGACAGGAGGATTTCAAGTTCAAAGCCATCCCCAGCAACTTATCGAGGCCCCAACCTTAGCGAGACACTGTCTCAAAATACAAAATCAGGGCTGGAGCGGTGGCTCGGTGGTTACGGGGCTTGCCTGGCATGAGCAAGTGCACGGGTTCAAACCCCAGCACCCACGTACACAACTAAGTGTCAGAACAACGAAAGCCATGTCAATCAATAAAAATTGATTCTCTCTGTCTCTTTCTCTCTCACTGCCCTTCTCTCTTAAAAAAAAAAAAAACAAAATCAAAGACTAAAAAGGACTGGGGGTGTGGCTAGAGGTTAAGCGCCCCTGGGTTCAATTCCTGGTATGGAAAAAAAAAAAAAGCCAGGAAAGGGTTCATTTCATAAGCCTCAGAGTTGGGGAAGGGAGGGAAAGGGAGCCTCTGCCTCTGTTTTTACACCCACAGCCAACCACAGCCGAACCTTTTTTGAGAGGGATAGTAAGAGAGTGAGAGAAACAATTTCTATTAGTTTTTTATGTGCCCTTCGTTGCTCTGACACTTAATTGTGTAAGTGGTGCTGGGGTTTGAACCCGCATGCTTGTGCATGCCAGGCAAGCTCTGAAACCCCCAAGCCACTGGCAAGCCACCCAAACTGTTCTTTTAATGGGAGTTCCAGCTGCCCTGCCTGGAGAGAAGGGATTCAAGGAAGATTCTCAGATTCGCCTGCCATCCTCATAGGTCAGTATCCCAGAGAAACCCCCAACGGGCAGAACGGAGCTGAACTGAGCATTCTAGAGGGCTGATCTTTTGAGTAGGGAGGAGGAAAGGGTGAAGATTGGTATGGTGGGCAGAATACCGGAGAAGTCTTTTCCTTTAGTCCTGCCTCCAGGACAGGCACAGAAGAAAGCCTCTTTCAGAGACAGGGAGGGAAGGAGAGAATCAGTTTTATTTATTTTTCCATCTGCCCTTTAGCTGCCTACGTAGTGCTGGGGGTTAAACTCCAGTCTTGCGCAGGCATGCGCTTTACCTGCTGAGCCACAGCTCCTCGTTCTATGTGGGAGAGCAGAGTTGATCATCTGAGAATAACTGCACTTTCACCCCATAGCAAGACCTGCTTAGGGACACTTGATTGCCTAGTGGGAAAGAACATGCCTGTGCCCACAGACAATCACTAGGTAAGTACACAAATACTACAGACCGACCTACTCACTCATACAAAACTTGCATGTACAGCCACCCTTCCAGACTTATTCTAAATGTCCTGGGCACTCAGGTAACGTTTGTGGGCACATGCCAGTGGAAACTCCAGCCAGCATAGAAATTACACAGTCCATGCACTTTGCATTCCCTGGAAAGGCGGAAGTCAAGGGAGCCTCCCAGAAATTTGCCCTCTATAATTGGCTGAGATAGCAAGGATTGGCAGAGGAGCAAATTTACACAGGAAGGTCAAGGGCTCTTCATGTCAAATCTCTCAGGTTATCAAAATATAGCACACAGTTAAATAGAAGGTCTGGAGTTCAGAGAAGAGGTCTGAACCAGACATTTAAATTGGAAAATCATTAGGTAATAGATGGTATTTAAAGCTATGGTAGCAGATGAAATCATTCAGGAAGTATGGATGAAGACAGAGGAGTCTAAATATTAACATTTGGTGAGCATTTATTATAATACCAGAAAAGGTTCTAAGTGCTTTGTAAGTATTAACACATTTAATTCTTTTTTTTAAGAGAGGAAGAGAGGAAAATAGAATCAATTTTATTTATCTTTTCATCTGGCCTTAGTTTCTCAGACACTTAGTTGTGTATGTGGTGCTGGGGTTCAAACTCATGTCCTCATGCATGTTAGGCAAGAGCATAACCACTGAGCCACCGTTCCAGCCCCAACACATTTAATTCTTGACAACCTACAAAATAGTAGTATTATCACCATCCACATCTTACAAATGAGAAACAAAGGCACAGAAAAGTGGGGTAACTTAGTCTAAGGTCAACAGGAATAGGTAGTATGGAAGGGCTGAAATTTAATAAAGCAGTCTGGTTCCACTGCCTAACTTCCAGGATTTATTGCTTTGTAGAGTTCTCTCTCTCTCTCTCTCTCTCTCTCTTTCTCTCTCTCTCTCTCTCTCTCTTCCCTTCCTTCTTTATTGTAGTATAGTGAATTAAACAACTCAGGGGCAGACTATCACTGAACAACATCCCTAGCCTTTTTTTTTTTTTTTTTTTAATCTTGAGGCAGGATTTTGTTAACTGGCTCAGGCTGGCCTTGAACTTGCAATGCTCCTATTTCAGTCTCCTGAGTAACTCAGGTTACGGGCATGTGCCACCACACCTTGCCCTTTTAGAGCTCTTAGACATTAGGCTGTATGATCTAGTACAGAGCCAGGGCTCACCAGAAGTACAGCCACCAGAAGCTCTGTCCCTGACTGTCTCTCCAGCTTCATCCGCAGCCACCTCTGCCTCGCTCCTGCAGCCATTGGAGCCTTCTTGATGTCCTACTGGTGCTTGTTCCTGCCTCAGGGGTTTGCATTTGCTGTTCCTTCTGCCTGGAATCCTCTTTCTCCAGATCTTCTCAGCTACCTCTCTTCATTCAGGTCTTTGCTCAGATGTCACATCTTCAGAGAGGACTCTCCTGCCCACCCATCTAACTAAAATAGCCATCAATCCCCTGTTGGCCCAAGCCTCCAGCTCACTTTACCTAGTAATATTGTTGACATTCTACTAGACACATCGCCGTGTTTGTTTGTTGTTTACCGCAAGATGGTTAGCTAGGGGCTGGAGCGGTGGCTCAGCGGTTTCGGCGCTTGCCTGGCAAGTGCGAGGACCCGGGTTCAAACCCCAGCACCACGTACACAACTGAGTGTTGGAGCAACTAAGGCCATGTGAAAAACTAAATAAAGTTGTTTCTCTCTTTCTCTGTCTCTCTCTCTCACTGTCCCTCTCTCTTTAAAAAAAAAAAAAAAAAAAAGATGGTTAGCTAATTGAACGTAGAGATTTGTGTCTTGTGTTCGTTGCTGACTGCCCAGCGCCTGGAACTGTGTTGAGTGGGTAACACATGCGCAGTGAATACTTGTTGGCAGAACACCAGTTTGAGAAGCTTGATTGAGAAAGGAAGAAAGCCAGGCCAGAGGGAAATGTGGAGTCCAGGAATTGTTTGCTTTTGCTTTGTTTTAAGATGGGAGGGATCACAGTGTGGATCAAGTGGCAAAAAACATTCACTCCATGGGATCTTTTTATTCAGGGTTCCATTTTGACTGTGAAGTTCATTGGGGGACAGAATCATTTTTACTATTTAGTACCATGTCCCTTAGTGCTCAGCAAAGTGCACATATGAAAATTTCCAAAGTATCTATAAAATAATAGTAATAATAAATAATAATAAAATAATGGTAACAATTTTATTGCATTTAACATGTGCTAAGTTCTGTACTAGGCACTTTGACACATATTAACACCTCACAACAGCCCTGTAAGAGAATTTTCTATTTTTATTCCACTTTATTGAAACTCAGAGAGGATAAGTATCTTACCCAAGATCACACAGCTAGTAAGTGGCAGAGTTGGGATTCTGATCCAACAGGCTGGCACCAGAATTCATGCTGGTAACCATTGCATTATGCATTAGAGCGAGATGGACCAATCAGGAAATTCTTACAATAGATCAGGAATAAGGACTGGATTATATGGGAAAGAAGAAGGAACAGATGTGAGTGATGCCACACTCCAGTCCAGGTGATGGAATGGGGGAAGGTAGCAGGGGCCAGTGGGAAATGCTACAGAAAATAGGAAGATCTGAGCGTCCGTGCTGTTCATGGGACCCAGCGGATGTCCAGGAGGAGAGCCCAGAGAGAGGCCTGAGCTGGAGGAGAGACTTGGCAACTGGCAGCTGAAGTTCTTGGGTATGGGCACTGTCTGCCCCAAAGAGCCAATGCAGAGAAGAAGGGAGGAAAGCTAGGGTAGGATCCTGGGAAAGGATAGCCAACAATGGAACAGCAGAGGCGGAGGCAAGAGAGCTTGACGTGATTGGGGGCCAGAGGGGCCTTGCAGGAGTGAATGGAGAAGCAGAGACAAGGCCGGGCCAGACCGCATGGACCAGGGATGTGTGAGGATGAAGAGGAGGGCTCAGAACCGCAGCCAGTCAATGAGAGCGGGAGAAGCAGGCAACTCTGGGGGCCAGCAGGAGGAATTTGCTGGGTAGAGAGGAGCTCAGGAGCAGGCAGACGGGTGGTGACTGAGGCCATGGGATATGTGAGCTGTCTCTCCCAAGGAGCTCGTGCTGAGCAAGAAGGGAGAACCTAGGACAGGATGGGAGGAGGGAGAAGAGATCTGAGTGATGCTGAGCTCCTATCTGGGGGGCCCAGTAGTGTCAGGCAGGCTCAATCCAAAAGAAGGGAGGCAGAGAGGGGACTGCTGTTTTTCCTATTTCTTGTCACCATGCCCCAGAACTGAACAGGCAGGAGGTTTTCAGGGACAGGTTTCAGCTCCTATGATACTTTATCCCTGACCCCCACACTAGGTCAGTCCCCATCTTAGCTTAGGGCACTCAGAATACTAAACCAAAATGACCCAGGCTCCAAAGAGGGGCTTGCACGTGGGCCGTGTACTGGGTCAGGATTCCAGAGACCTCTGCTGCGCCAGTCACTGGGCCTCTAAGAGCTGCATGGTGGAGGGGTCTGGGGGGCCCAGAGAAGAGGACAATTGGCCGAGATGCTCTGGCAACAAATGGTAGTTATTAATTATCTGTCTCTGGGATTGGCCTGTAATCCCCCAGAGGCCATGTCTGGTTTGGTCACTGTCGTCTGGCGTCTGGCAGTGTTGGGTACATAGTAGGTGTTTGGTAAGTATTGGCTGAGTGTCTAGTGAAGGATAGAGGGGATAAGGGCTTCTTCTCTGTGGGGCAGTGCCCAGCCCCCTGGGAAAACAGCAATGTCACAGTGGGGACTGTTCCGGTCCAGGCAAGGCCTGGAGCACCTCCGTGCCACTCAGCCTTCTTTTTGCAGGGTCTTGCCCCTCCCTTTGTGTCTGGGACAGTAAGACTCTGAGAGGGACAGAAACATCCCCAGGGCCACACAGTGAGTCCTTAATTTCCTTATTTTTTTAAAAAGAGAGAGGGGCTGGAGCAGTGACTCAGCGGTTTCGGCGCTTGCCTGGCAAGCACAAGGACCCGGGTTCAAACCCCAGCACCACGTACACAACTGAGTGTTGGAGCAGCTAAAGCCATGTGAAAAACTAAATAAAGTTGTTTCTCTCTTTCTCTGTCTCTCTCACTGTCTCTCTCTCTTTGAAAAAGAGAGAGAGAGAGAGGGACAATGAGAGAGAGAGAGGGACAATGAGAGAGAGAGAGAGAAAGAGAGAGAGAATCAATTTTATTTAGTTTTTCACTTGACTTTCGTTGCTCTGATACTTCATTGTGTACATGGTGCTGGGCTTTGAACCCATGTCCTTGTGTATGCCAGGCAAGTGCTATAACCACCAAGCCACCACTCCAGCCCCTAGTTTTCTTATTTGTAAAATGAGATGATAATAAAGTTACTCCCCCCATAGTTGCTGTGGGGATGAAATGAGGTGTTTATTTTATCTTATTTTGGTACTGGGGAATGGATCCCAGGGCGATCTATCACTGAGCTACATCCCCAGCCTTTTAATTTTTTTTATTTTGAGACAGAGTCTTGCTAAATTGCTTAGGTCCTCACCAAGTTGCTGAGGCTGGCCTCAATGTGGGATCCTGCTGCCTCAGGTCCTCAAGTCACTGGGATTACAGGTGTGCACCACCTTGCCTGGAGGAAATGAGGCATTTAGCGTGAGTACCCTCATGTTACGTTCATTTTCTCCCTAGTTGAGTCATCTACTCCCATGCCTTTACCTCTTATAAGTCAGTCATTCCCCAATAGTTCTCTCTGCTGCAGACCTTTTTTTTCTGAGGCTCGGGCGCATGTTCCACTGCCCAGGCTCTTCACACTCATGTTGGCCCTCCTACATGCTCAGCTAGGGTGTACTAGGCTTGCTCTGGTCTTCCCAGGCTCTCCATGCCAAGGCCCAGACACCAGGTGTCCCCATCACTACTTCTCTGCTCCATGTTCCAACCCAGGACACTCTGAGTCTTCTTTCCTAACTCCTGACCCCTGCTCATCTCTGGCCCTTCCTGTCCTCCCCCACTCCCCTGGGATCCATTAGCACTCACCCCTCACCTCCACAGCTGCTCCCACAGCTGGTCAGTGACGGAATGCACAGCTGCTGGGAGCCACATGTGTGGAGTAGGCGGTTCGCAGCTACCCCTGGGGCTAGTGGGGACGGGGGTGGAACCATCTGTCCGTGTCTGTTTGTCAGTCTCTAACACGTACACGTGAACACACGCACACATATGGGTGCATACTTCCAAGTCCTGCTCTCTGTGATGTGCTGGGCAGTGTTGGCTTGGTTCCTCTTCCCCATCCCTGGGCTGCAGAGGTTCTGAGAGTCACGCTTTCCCTATGGGGGTCCCTGAGAGTGACTGGCAGGGTGACCTGGATGCCTGATGCTCAAACCCTCTCCCTGCTTCTAGACAGGCAAACAAGATCTATAGAGGCTGCCGAGGGCTGGAGTGGCCCACAGAGCATTCAGAGCCCCCAACTTTCCCAGGCCCTAGGGGACAGCCCACCATGGAGGAAGCCAAAGGCTCTGGACACATTCCAGAGCCCCCTTGGCAGCACCCAGGGGCTCCAGAGGAGCCTCAGTCCTGAGACAGTGCCAGCAACATCTGTCCTGGTTCCCACACTCCGGCTTGTCTGGAATCTCACAGATTTCTCTTCCATGTGTGCATGATGTCAGCAGGACAAGGACACTGGGGGAGAAAGGGAGGGGCCAGGCTACCCGAAGTCAGATGGCTGTGGGGGTGGGGACAGGCACTGCACACACTATGAGAGATTGGCTCAGCCTCTGGCTCCCAGGCCTGACTGGGTCTTGACACCACCCAGCCCATTCCCATTAGAGGGGGCCTCCACTTCCTCATCTGTAGCAGGCAAATAAGACTGGCCTCATCCAGGTGTGGTGGCACATGCTTGTAATCCCAGCAAGTCAGAGGCTGAGGCAGGAGGATCACAATTTCAAGGCCAGCCTGAGCAATTTAATAAGACCCTATCTTAAAATAAAAATTAAAAAGGTCTGGGGATATAGCTCAGTGGTAGAGGGTCCCTGGGTTCAATCCCCAGTACCAAAAAACACACAAACAAACAAATAAAAAACCAAAAAAACTGGCCTCTACTTGCAAGGGGAATAGGGAAAGTTGGAGGATCCAGATCCTTTTTAGCCTCGGTACAGCTTATTCTCCAACTGTTCTCCTGACTTCCACCCTAGTCCTGCCATGGCTACTTTTCATGTTTTCTGGAATACACAACACAGGTTCACCACAGGTTTATTCCCCTATGTCCTCTGCTGTCACACTTCTCTATTTCACCACTTAGTAATGATTAAGTCCTTGTTTTTCTTTGTGCCGGGGATTGAACTCAGGGACACTTAGCCATTGAGCCACATCCCAGTCCTTTTTTAAACTTTACTTTTTATTTTGAGACAGAGTTTCATTAAGTTCCTGAGACTGACTTTGAACTTACAATCTTCCTGCCTCAGCCTCCCAAACTGCTGGGGATTACAGGCATGTGCCACTGTGCCCAGCAATGATGGAGACTTTTTTTTTTTTTTAAGAGAGAGGGACAGTGAAAGAGAGAGAATCAATTTTATTTAGTTTTTCATGTGGCTATCATTGCTCTGAGACTTCGTTGTATACGTGGTGCTGGGGTTTGAACTTGCATACTTGCGCATGCCAGGCAAGTGCCATAACCCCTGAGCCACTGCTCCAGCACCCCCCCCTTTTTTTTTGAAAGAGAGAAGGACAGTCAGAGAGAGAAAGACAGAGAGAATCAACTTTTATTAGTTTTTCACATGGCTTTCATTGCTCTGACACTTAGTTGTGTACGTGGGTGCTGGGGTTTGAACCCGTGTACTTGTGCGTGTCGGGCAAGCGCCGTAACCGCCGAGCCACCGCTCCAGCCCTCCCCTTTTTTTTAGAAAGAGAGAGTGAGAATCAACTTCATTTAGCCTTTCATCTGACCTTCATTGTCCAACACTCAGTTGTGTATGTGGTGCTGGGGTTTGAACCTGGGCCCTCACAAATGCCAGTCAAACATGATACTACTGAGTCATGGCTCCAGCCCAATGACGGAAACTTTTAAGAGCATCAGTAAGGGTGATCCTGAGAGGTGGATAGGCGTTCGTCCTGCAGTCCAGGAAAGCTGTGTCGGTTTCCCTCCTCTAGGAGATGAATGCTGAGGCCAGTTAGAAGCAGAAGGATCCCGTGCGGGTCTCACACCGTGAAGGAGATGGGGAAGAAAAAAGGCGTGGATAGGAAGAGTCCCTGACTGCCGTGAACCTCTGAGGACGTCTTGATCCGACCCAGAGCAGACTGTCTTCTAGAGAAGCCGCAGTTAGGGCAGAAGTAGCTGGGGTTAGTGTTTCCACCATGCCCAGTCACAGCTAGGAGCAGCCCAGGGAAAGCTTCCCAACTGGGGCATGAGAGCACAGCAGCCCCGAGGGACAGCAGCGGCAGGCTGTTGGGCAGCGACACTTCCCACAGCAGGTTCTTCTGAAGGGAGATTCCAGTGTGTGCTCTCCTGGTGGAAGCTGTGTGCTTTGCAAGGTCACCCAGCAAGCAAGCAACAAGTTCACATCCCTGGGCGGTGGCTGCACTATTCTCACGCTGCAGTGAGCTTTAGGCTTCCAGGGCTTCTATTTTTGTTTTTGTTTTGTTTTGGTACCAGGGATTGAACCCAGAGACATTTAGCCACTGAGCCACAGCCCAGCCTTTTTTTTTCTTTCTTATTTTAAGACAGGGTCTCGCTAAGTTATTTAGGGCCTCGCAAAGTAGCTGAGGCTCGCTTTGAACTTGCGATCCTCCTGCCTGAGCCTCCTGAGTTGCTGGGATTTACAGGTATGTGCCACCATGCCTGGCTTCCAGGCTTCTAGGGAGGACTTTGCCAGAGGAATGAAAGAATGACACAGACTGCTGCGGACTGTTGGTGCTCCGCCCCCATTCCTGTATCAGAGCTTAATTGTCAATGTGATGATATTAGGATGTGGGACCTTTGGGAGGAAATACAGTGATATGAATAGATTAATGTCCTTACCGAAGAGATTCTGGACAGCTTCCTTGCCTCTTCCACCATTTGAGGACTTAGCAAGAAGATAGCCATCTTTGAGCCAGAAAGAGGGCCCTCTCCAGACCCGAATTTGTGGAAACCTTGATCGTGGATCTTTTAGTCTCTGGAACGGTAAGAGGTAAACTTCTGTTGTTTATAAGCTACCTTGCTTATGGTATTTTATTACAGCAATCCAAATGGATGAAGACACAGATGAAGTCACCTTACAACATGGCATTGCTGAGGGAATAGCACTGAATTGGGAGTAGCAGCTGATGTTAAATTTCCGTTGTGCACCTAACACCGTGTATCCTCAGACAAGTGGCTTCCTTTCTCTAAGACTTGGTTTCCACATCTGTAAAATGTGGATGAGAACATTTCACTCATGCGTCCTGATCAGTTTTTTGTTTATAAAAGTAACTCTACTTCTTACAGAGATGCCCAATAAAGACCACTCCTCAAACATTTGACCAGAGTAACTCAAATGACAGAAAAAAATTTGTACCATTCTTGAGATTAGGGGAGACATAGTTCAAACTAACTGAATGTGAGCTTGAAATTTCTTCTCTAGGGTTTATCCTAAAAACACATGTAGGGGGGCTGGAACAGTGGCTCAGCGGTTCCGGCACTTTCCTGGCATGCACGAGGATGTGGGTTCAAACCCCAGCACCACGTACACAACGATGTCTCAGAGCAATGAAAGCCACGTGAAAAACAAAATAAAATCGATCCTCTCTTTCTCTCTCACTGTCCCTCTCTCTCTTACAAAAAAATACATAAGAGAGTCGGGACTGTGTAGCTCTTTAAAGAGACACTCTGGAGCCAGACGACTTAAATTGTCTGCCACTCATTAGGTTGGACCTTTTTTTGTTTGTTTGTTTTATTTTTTTAAGAGAGAGGGATAGTGAGAGAGAGAGAGAGAGAATCAATTCTATTTAGTTTTTCATGTGGCTTTTGTTGCTCCGAGACTTAGTTGTGTATGTGGTGCTGGGATTTGAACTTGAGTACTCGCACATGCCGGGCAAGCACTGTAACTGCCGAGCCACGACTCCAGCCCCTAGGTTGGACCTTGAGTGAGTGACTTTACTTTTTTGAGTCTCAGTTTCCTCATCAGTAAAATGACAATCATAATAGTACCTGCTTCATAGGGTTATCTTGAGGACTAAATGCATTGATTTGTTTTATTAAGTGTTTATTATATTTGCTGTTATGATGTATGTGAATTTGTAATTTTATTCCTTGAGTGACGACCTGTCTATAGAAATAATGCTTTTTAAAATTGACACATAAAATTATACATATTTATCATGTACAATATGATGCATTGAAACAGATATGCATTGTGGAACAGTTAAATTTAGCTAATTAATAAAATGTCTCACCTCACAGAGTTGTCATTTTGTGGTGACAATACTTAACACTCACTACCTTTGTATTTTTCAAGAACATAACATATTCTCGCCTGGCACGCTGGCACACACCTGTAATTCCAGTGACTCAGGAGGCTGAGACAGGAGTATTGTGAGTTCAAGACCAGCCTCTGCAACTTAGCAAGACCCTGTCTCAAAACAAAAAGTAAAAAGGACTGGGGATGTGGATGTGGCTCAGCAGTTAAGTACCTCTGGGTGCAACATCTGGTACCAAAAAGTAAAAAATAAAAAAGAGAGAAAGAAAGAATTTAATATATTCTCATTAACTATAGTCACCATGGGGCTGGGAGTGGTGGCTCAGCGGTTGTGGCACTCGCCTGGTAGGCTTGAGTATGAAAGTTCGAACCCCAGTACCACGTATACAAAGAAGCTTTGGAGCAATGAAGGCCACATGAAAAACTAAATAAAATTGATTCTCTCTGTCTCTTTGTCTCTCTGTCTCTCTCTCTCTCACTGTCCCTCTCTTAAAAAAAAACAGAAAACCAAAAAACTATAGTCACCGTGCCATATAATAAAAATAATAATTTTTTTTTAGTACCAGGGACTGAACCCAGGGGTGCTTAACCACTGAGCAACATCCCCAGCCCTTTCGTATTTTTTTTTTTTTTGAAACAGGATCTCACTAACTTGCTTAGGGCCTTGCTAGGTTGTTAATGCTGGCTTTGAACTTGCGATTCTCCTGCCTCAGCCTCCTCAGCTACTAGGATTATAGGCCTGAGCCACCATGCCTGGTACAATAAAAATGTTTTTTAAAAATTGACCTCTTGTCTGGAGTAGTAGCTCAGCAGTTAGGGTGCTTGTCTGGCATGTGCAAGTACGCAGGTTCAAATACCAGCACTACGTACACAACAAAATGTCCAAGCAACAAAAGCCACATCGAAAACTAAATAAAATTGATTCCCTCTCTCTCTCTCACACTATTCCTCTCTCTTAAAAAAAAATGACCTATTGGCAAATAAAAATGTCAACCACTAAGCAAAAGATAAGAAAACATAGCTCTCAGATCATGGGCAAGATTTGCAAGTAGAAAAGGGTCCCACACAGGGGAGAAAGAACTATGTCTGCAATCTCAGTTTCACTTCTCCCTCTTCAGTGTCAAGCCACAGCCACACCTCTGCCATGTCACAAGGCTTTTGCTCTCAAATCCAGCCCAAGGCCATGTCACCCGGGTGACTGGGTGGGTGTAGGTGAGGAATTAGAGGAACTTCACCCTGGGATTATCGAGAAGAGCATTTGAGTCTAGTCTTGCCAGGAGTCAGAGGAATGGTCTAAGTCACCTCAGAGGCCCTGGTTACACCGGGTTGATGGAGGCACACATGGTAGCCAGCCTCCAAGAAGGCGCCTGATGCTCTCCACTCCCTGCTGCTCACTCCTTTGTGTAGCCCTCTCCCTCACTGTAACGGGGTGATCAGTGTGACCAATAGAATGTGGTTGAAGTGATGATTTGTCACTTCTGAGACTAAGTCATAAATGACAGTGTGGCTTTGCCTTGCTCCTTCTTAATTACTCAAGGAAGGTAACAACCTTGTTATGAGGACACCCAGGCAACCCTGTGCAAGAGACTAAAGCCACCTGCCATATCCAGGCAAGTGCACCATCTTGGAAGCAGATCCCTCAGCCCCAGTGAAGCCTTCAGACTACTGCAGCTTTACCAGACGGCTTGACCACAGCATCACGAGACACTTTGAGCAAGAAGCACTCTGCTAAGCCTTTGCAGGATTCTTGGCCCACAGGACTTTGAGGTGCAGGAGGATGCTGAGGCACATGGATTAAGTGAAGGCAAGGTTGGAATCAGGCTTACCACTTCCTCTTCCATCTTTTTTTTTTTTTTAAAGAGAGTGGGACAGTGAGAGAGAGAAAAGGAGAGAAGCAATTTTTATTTAGTTTTTCATGTGACTTTCATTCCCCTGACACTCGTTGTGTACATGGTGCTGGGTTTGAACTTGAGTACCCACACATGTGAGGCAAGCGCCATAACCACTGAGCCACCGCTCCAGCCCCTTCCTCCTCCATCTTAATCCTCTCTCATATTCTCATCTGCTCCCACTCATGCCCACCTTTGTAGTCTCAGATGGGAGCACTGAGTCCGTGTCAAGAGCCCTACTGGGGAAAGCTTGCTTTTGATGGGCTCAGACTGCCATCCGTTGCAGATTCCCAACTCAGTGTGGTCTTCATGGGAGAGGAGAATCTACAGAGAGACACACCCCCCTCGCCACCAATGGATGAAATGGGTCCCAGCCCCACTCATTGCCTATATCCCCATTAGCATTTCTTAGGGGCCATAAGCCAGTTTGTAAATGCAGTTATACAGGAAAAAAATGAGACAATATAATTTTATTAAAGACCTTTTCTGTTTATTTGAATGACTTTTAGGAAGCAGAAGCCCATGCTGTAAAATGAAGGCATAGGACAAGCATGAGCACTGAGGGATTCATGCTGGCAAGCAAGTAGCACCCTTTATCATGTGACCTGGTAAATGCTGCAAAGAGCCAGGCCTCACTTGAACCGCAGGGCGTGCCAAGAGCAGGGAAGAGGGGAACGCTGGGAAGGACACGCAAGTTCTAATCGCAGGCGAGGGAAGTCACATAGATGAAGAGGTCCATGCTCTGACCTCTAGAGGAAGCACTTAGGAGGTCTATCACCAACAGTAAATGAGGAAGAAGCAGAGGGCTTCTGCCAGGTAGACTCGAGCACACTGAGGGCCTCATTCTTTTTTTTTTTTTTTTTTTTTAAATAGAGAGGGACAGTGAGAGAGACAGAGAAAGAGAGAAACAACTTTATTGAGTTTTTCACATGACCTTAGTTGCTCCAACACTCAGTTGTGTACGTGGTGCTGGGGTTTGAACCCGGGTCCTCGTGCTTGCCAGGCAAGTGCCGAAACCGCTGAGCCACCGCTCCAGCCCCGGGCCTCATTCTTAATCTTGTTCTAAGCTGGGGATACTGAGTTTTTGGGGTTTTTTTTCCAATTTGTTTCCATTTTTATTTTACGTGGTTATGAGTTATTTAAATCTTGGGTTAGTGGAAGGAGCAGGGGTTTTGATCCGATGGGAAGAGCATTGGGGTTGGACTGTCTTCTGGTATTCCTTGAAGCTCTTTTGGAGGTCTCCAACATGTGGGAGGGTGGGATGTGTTCTACTGAAGGTTTGTTGGACAGTCGTCCAGGAGAAAATGGTTCAAATTCTGAAGTCTGTCATTTCAAGTTGTTTGAAAAATGTCCTGGCCTGGGCAAAGATGTGTGGGTGACTGAGTTGTTTTAAAGTAGAAACCAGAAGTCAAGAATATGGGCATATTAATAAAGAAGTTTGTATGTATGCAGCTTAAAACATACAGGGACTGCTGTCTTCTTCAAGGTTTCCCAAAGTCCCCAAGCCATGACCCTGAGTTTAATGACCTCCTACTCTCAGTTACTTAGTTCTAAAACTCCCAATTCAATGGGCCCAGGCAGCAGTGTCAACTGCAGATTCGAGGGCCAGATTTAGCCTGCAAGATATGCTTTCTTTGGCCTCCCTGGTATTTTCTGAATTTGAAAGAGTTGCCAACATTTCCAAATCTAGCTTCTTGTGAAGAACTGGGTGGAGTATCCAGCAATGCCACCCTGCATTCCCACATGGCAGCCATCTATCGGGCCCTGGTCAGTGTTCTCCATCTCTCTAATGACACTGCTAATCCCCTTTACTCATTTCTGTTTCCTATTTTGCCCCTGTGGGCATCAAGGTTTGTAACTCTAGGCTCATGCGTCTGGTCTGCGGTGATCTCAGTGACTTTCTATGTGGTAGCAGCTACAAGTCTTGCCTTGAGTCTCTACCCTAATTCAGTGGCATACTGTCATGAAGGAGTATCTATCCACACAGTAGGAGTATGGGAGTCAGTACCCTCCATCTGCAGTTTTGATTCATCTTACAGGGCTTTTTACTTGGCAAAGATGAGTGACTAAAATGTTCTCAGCCAACTATCTATCTATCTTTCTTTCTTTCAAGAGACAGAGGAAGAGAGGAAGAGAAGGAAAGAGTCATTTTTATTTATTTATTTTTTGTCTAGACCTTGTTTCTCCAACACTTAGTTTGTGTATGTGATACATGCCAGGCAAGTGCTCCAACTGCTGAGCCACCACTCCAGCCCTTCCCAGCCATATTTCACTGTCATACATTGAGTCCCTAACTCTAGGAGGTGGCTCATCAGGGAGATTCTTCCTAATCAAGGTCAAGGGTAGGTCACTTCTGGCTAGAAGTTCAAACTAGAACACCCAAGCAGAGGAAGGAATTCCAGCCTCGGTTGGGCTGGGCCAGAGTTCAGGGAGAAAAGCAACTTTCCTAGACACCGTCATGAGATGGTGAGGGCATCTGAGCACAGTTGGCAGGTTTGGCAGGTTTACACACCACCCTAGTCATTGTGCAAATGGGCTCCCTCTAGATCTTTGCAGCGTATGATCTGCCCAACTGTACATGTTGGCTGTGGCACTGTTAGGAGCAGGATGAAATAGGTGGAGTTAGTGAGGCAGGTATGGTCAAAAGCTTTTGTCCTAGCCCAGATGCTAGCACTTTCCTCCCAAGGCTACAGAGGGTAGGGATGGGAGACAAAGGGTTAAAAGCCAAAACCTTGGCCAGCGACTGGAAGCTGAAGAAGAAGGCTAAGGGGACGGACCTCGGTGGCCCCAGATTACACACATGCAATAATGGGAATAGCCAGGACCCGTTCCAAGAAGCAGGACTGGCTCTGAATATGTGGGGCCCAGGATCCACAAACAACAGAGAAAACGTCTGTACACTCCTAGTTGAGGAGTGCAAACACATGCACACACATGCATTCACACACACATAGCATCATCGCAAGAGCTATCTTAGCCATTACACACACCCACATAAACATACACACATGCACAATTTTTATCTGGTCACACACACTTGTGTGCATACATGCACACAATCACAGTGGATTATTGGTGAGAGCAATCAGCTCGTCACACAGGCATGTTTAGCAAACATTTTCAGAGCACCTGAAATCCTTTATGGCTGGCTAGGGCTACTTGGTGGCGAGAGTCCAACACAGCATCAAGTAGCATGGAAGGAGAGAAAAGTAAACTAGTGAATAAAATCATTTAACTACAGCCTGCAGCTGAGCTGGCCTGCAGTGCCACCTACCGGTAAGAGAGGGTTTTATATGTTCCTTTAAGCCTGGGCAAAACTCAAGATGCTGCTTCTCAGGCTCCCTTCTAGGGACGCTGCCAATCACCGGATGCCAATTTTCCTCCTCCTCCTTATGTTCCAGTGGAGTAACACAAGAACCTGGAATCCTCAGCGCAGCAGAACAGTATCAGAGCATGGATACCCACGGCCTTGCATGGCTCCTGGAAACCGATAGTCCACACTGACAGAGACAGCAAACTAGGTTTCATTTTTTATGTCACTTTCAAGCCACTGGCAGTGCCTGCCTGGAATGCTGGGTTGAGAAGGATTCTGAGGCCAAGGCTGGGCTTAGTAGAGAGAACTATTGTGATGGAATGGTGACAACAACTATGGCTGTAGATGGGACAACGTCCACACTGCCCTTCTTGTGGTAGATCTTGGAACCTTCTGGTCCCCAGTTCCTTGGTGAGGGTAAGTTTGTTGCTCATACTCTCATAGCAGAAGAGCACTGTCATTCCAACTTTTATGGACTTTGATCTTTCCTGTGATAATAACATCTGAGCCAGCCAAAGCCCTCTTGGAATCTTCTTCATGAAGAACTTGTCCTTGCTTTCAGAGACTGCACGTGGATGACTTGTTGGATGTTAGTAGCTCAAGTCAATGCTGGGTACTGCACTTTATCCAAAGCTTATCCCTTCCCCTTGGTGGTGGAATCAATCTCTGTCCTCACATACTTAGGGGGATGTGACCTGGTTGATCCCGCTGAAGTATGGGCCATGTATATTGCCCTAGTTCAGGGATCGGCAAACTTTTTCTGTAAAGGGGTATAAAAAGAAATATTTTTGGGTTTGCAGTCTGTTGTAACCATTCATCTCTGGCCACTGTAGTTCAAAAACAAACAGAGACGTGCACACTGAAGTACATACTGAGTGAACAAATAGCAGAAGCTTCTTGCCAGCTGTGGTGGTGCACACCTGTGATCCCAGCTACTCAGGAGTTTCAGGCAGGAGGATCACAAGTTCAAGCCCAGCCTGGGCAATTTTGCCAGGACCTAAACAACATAGTGAGAACCTGTCTCAAAATAAAAAATAAAAAGGGCTGGGGATGTAGCTCAGTGGTAAAGCATCCCTGGGATCAATCCCCAGTACAAAAACAAAAATAAAAACAAAAAAACAACCACAACAACAAAATACACACACACACACACACACACACACACACAAAGTTTCTTGATAAAAACAGGTGGAAGGTCAGATTTGGCACAAGGGCCCCTCATTTATCATATCCTTCGTTAGCTCAAACCAGGGGTCTTGAAACAAGGTTCCACTGAATTTAGGGTTATTTGGAAGTGCTTCAGGAGTCTGCAAATATTCAACTCTAATTTATATTGTTTTTGAGCTACTTAGGAACCTGTAGACACAATGTGCCCACTGAAGGGTATTCCAGCAGTTCAACATGGCAGAAACCAGCATGCTAACCGGGTGCCAGAGGTGCTTCTCTGGTGAAGACCTCAGAATGGAACTTCTCTTGCCATTGTTATGCATGTGTAGAAGCAGTGTGGGAAATGGTGGGGAGCCTGGTCCCAACATTGGACCGATACACCCAGGAGTCCCAGTGCTGCCACTTACTAGGTGAGTGGCTTTGGGCTACTTTACATCTCTAAACCAGTATGTCCAGCACACCATGAAACCGAGTGGACACTGGACAGGGTGCTGCTGCAGCCTCTGGGAGGCTGGACTGGAAAGATGGAGGATTTATAGTGAGGTACTAGAATAGCTGAGGACACCAAGGGACACTCAGGGAACTCAGGGCAGGGCTATTTACCAACTGATATGGAGGTATTTAAATATTTTGATCATCAGTTTGGCTGTACGAGTACACACCAGTTAAAAATCATTATAATGTTAAATCTGTCTTGGATTTGAACTTCTTGCTGGTTTCTTTTTCTTTCTTTTTTTTCTGACATATTCGACTACAGTCCCACTACTCTGATTTGCCTTTATTGGAAAGCACTTCCTGGGACCAGTGTTCTGCAGGACTTGGGGAAGTGGTGTTTTCAGCTGAAGGCTCCAGTATTCCAGAAGCTGTGCCCCCTGCTCCAGTGCTACAGTCCAAGGTCGGGCCTGGGGCTTTGGTGCTCCTCTGGCTTTTTAATTTCCTGCTGACAAAATAGACAATGCTCCTCATCCTGGGTCCCTCCTCAGCCCTTGAGACTGTCAGAAGGCCTATCTGGCTGTGATAAAGCCTGCCCCAGGACTTCTGTCCTTTTACTCCAGCTTCTGAAAGCTTTTCTCCAGGCTTGAGATGCTCATTTGTGGTTTCAGTAATGGAATTGGATCTCCAGTCTCTCTCCACTGCCCAAGGCGGTCTATATCTATCAATGGTGGCTCCAGTGAAATCCACAGCTCTTATTGCACCTTATCTTTCTGCTTCTAGTATCATATTTTCCTGCTTCCTGAGAGACCTGGGTCTGTGGTGTTTATCACTGGGCCCTTGGGCTGGACTTTTCATGGGTTTTAGAATCTCTGAAATTTATCTCAATTAGATGACATCTGGTGCTGCCCGCACCAAGCATGGGTCCTTGGTCTGGCAGCCTAATGTCATTCTGTGAGCTTGGACTATGTCCAGTCTTGCAGGCTTCTTATGGCCACTGCTCTGTGAGTCCTGGAGGCTCCTCCACGGGGATGACTGTGAACCCAGTGGCAGGCAGGGTAGAGGCTTTTTGTGATCCAGCCAAGATAGAGGTGGCCTGAGGCTGACCTTCCTCTCTTGCCTCCTTTTCATTTCCTTGTAGCTGTTCTGAGGTTGTACAGAATCATTGGCCAGGCTTGGATCACTGATTTTAGAGGGAGTTCCATACCAGACCTTCTGCTCCAAGCCCTCCTCTGCTGGCCAGAAGAGTCCTGGCTCTGTGATGAAAATGACCTTGTGCAAAAACATCTTCATCACATGCCCTTGTGGGTGCATATGCCAGCAGCCCTAAGGAAGCTATGGTGGGTACCCGCCTCAGCTATTCAGCCCAGCCTTGCCCTTCCTCCCTGCAAACAGCCTCTTGCAGGCCTCTGACACACTAGGCACAAGCCCAGCCAGCACTTCTCTCCTGGCACAAACTGGTCATCATTTCTGCAAGCACACAGGTCTTCTTTTCCCTCCTTCCTGAATTATTTTTCTGCAACTACTACCTTGTGCCACTCTGCCTGGGACACGTGTTTATTCAGACCTGGGGCTGAGTTGCTCACAAGGACAAAGGTTGGGTGGGCTCCCCAGGTTACCCTTCACCACCTACTCTGATGATGCCTTTGGTTTCCTTTGTAAAGTGCTTACTCATAGCTAGGATCCCTGGGGAGCCAGGCAATCTGTGCACAAACAGAAGGCTGCTCACCCCTTCTTGGTCTTCCTTTGGAACCAGCCATCCATGAATCTATCCTTCCTTCCAGAGAGCCCAGGCTGATCAGCAAAGGAGGAGACTGCCCATCAGGGCTCTCTGGAAGTAGTGAAGATTCTGCAGGGACTCCTGGAAAGTGAAGGAGGCACTGGGGCATCTTGGGGAGATTGCTGCATCCCAGAATCCCTTGCACAATCCCTTGCACAACATCCCAGTGACATTACCTCTGGGGCAGCTCTGACTGGCCTTCCGCTCACTATCCACAGCGGGAAAATTTTGTCAGTGCACATTGAGCTCCTTTCTCTCTAAGTCATCGCTACCTTGGTGCTTTTGGTCTCAGATAAGACCTCCTGGCACTTCCTACTTCACCCAGGCAGCACCTTACCCTCTGGCTCAGCATAGACAACAGCTCATACAGACATTGCTCTTTCTCCCCCTGTGTTTGGGGGCCACATGTATTCACCCCTTTCCCTACTGGCAGAACTGCCTAACAGCACAACAGGAGGCCGTGATGGAGGACCAAGGGGTTGGCAGGTAAAAAACTGAACTTTGGTTAAAAGCTGAAGCAAATAAAACCGCAAAGCTCCTTCCCAGGAAGAGCCTGCAATGCCCCCTGCTGGCCAGAGCAGAACGTGCGTGCAGGTTCAATTTCCCCCTAACGCCTCTCCACAGAACTTCCACCTTGGCAGCTGATCCCTGATGGTCCAGGTTAGTGAGTCATAGGAAGCAAATGGGTTATCTTGTCCAAAGATTTCCAAACATGGAACTACATAGACAGGGCTGCTGCGGAACATTGTGCATTCTGTCCTTTATCAAAGGCCTCTGAACTGAGGGAAATCTAGTCTATATCCTGCTAACCAAGCTGTCTAGCCCAGCATCAGCCTGGGTAGGGCCACAGGAAGGGGTGGCTTTCATCAATGGTCTAGAGAGGGTGTCCTTTTGTGATTTGCCTAGATGCCATACATCCTGGCAGCCCTGGCATAGAATGCTTCTTTCAAAAACCAATTTAATAAAAACTAAGCTTTTCTACCTAAAAGAGAATTAGAAACCACCCAAAAGGTAGGGGAACTGAGGTCCACAAAGGGGAAGGACTTATAGTCACCCAGTTTATGCAAGGGAAGAGCTTAGGTGCCAGATGCACCCTGTCCACAGCAGTGGCCTCTGCACTACACTGGGCTGGGTTTTGTCCCAATCCCCTACCGAAGCATTCTGGCTTTGCTGTCCCTCCCCTGCTCGGTCCCACCAACTTCTCCCTGAAATCCAGCTACTCTGCATGATCCTGCTGTCCTAGCCAGGGTCGTGGCACAGTGTTTGCCCACAAGGGGGCATGATCAGGACATTGACACAGTCTGTGTAATTTCCTACAGTACCTCACCCAGAAGGATGAGGGCAGATGTGCCGATGGGCAGAGTGGCAAGGAACTAGAAGGAGCCACCAAACAAGGCATTGAACTAAGATAGGGAGCCCAGAGCAAGGTGGCTCAGCTACTGCGCAGATGGGGCTTGCTTTGCAGGTGAAGCCCGCCGGGGTGTCTGTGCTACACCATAAGGCACGTGGGCAGCCACGGTGCCCATCTCCTGAGCCCCAGCCACGTGGAACATCTGGTCATCAAAGAAGATGTGTGGGCGAATCTTTTCAAGGAGGGGGCCCTTGGGTGCTCCAGCTAGGAACAAGGCCTCATCTGTCTCCAGGCCCCAGCTGCGCAGGGTCTTGAGAGCCCGGGCCCCAGAACTGGCCGCACTGCGTGCTGTCACCAAGTAGGTGCGAATTGGGCATTCCAGGCGCAGGCCCTTGGAGTAGAACTTCTTCTGCAGCCTACCCAGTGCCTCCAGAAAGCCCTTTAAGGGGCCCTGTGAAAAGATAAGGGGACGCAGTGAACTCATCCTCCCAGTCATTTGCCCTCCTCCTCTCCCTGAGGCACTAGTATCCTCCTTGTACAGCATAAGAAAACTTCTCAGGATCCCTGTGTGTATCAGTGGGGCTCGGATACCTACAGTCTGGGGTCTGTCATACTGCAACTGGGGCTGTTTCAGAATAACTGTACCAGAACAACTGTTAGTATGCATATATAGCCACGTCCCCATCGGCAGATGTCTGTCTAGCTGCTCTGTAAGTGTAGCCTTCTGTGCCCACCAGCAGGGAAGATATTAAAATTAGTAACTATGGTATGGGCACCCTCCAATCAGAATGGACTCCAGCTGTCAACTTCTGGGACACTTGGGCCAGTGTGTCGCTGGTGAATATGAACCTGCCCATGGGCACACAGGTGGCTCAGGATGTCAGACTCAAGCTCTCTGGAGGCAGGGCAGGGAAGGGAGGAAAGGACTTATTCTCTGCAAGGCTCAGAACAAAGAAGCTTAACTCCTTAAATCCCAACTTTTCAATTCTGTGTAGGATGGTGGGACACAATGAGTGAATGAGACATGAGTAAAGAACTGGATGATAATGAAAATTGCTTACTAACAAGTTAGCTGGAAACAAGGTGGACTTTCAGGCTTGGAGATGCCTGCCTTACTGGGTGACCTGGAGCAAGATGTGGTCTCCTAGGCCTTGACTGGCCACTTAG
This sequence comes from Aplodontia rufa, assembly GCA_004027875.1. Taxonomy (NCBI): domain Eukaryota; kingdom Metazoa; phylum Chordata; class Mammalia; order Rodentia; family Aplodontiidae; genus Aplodontia; species Aplodontia rufa. Next base: position 9,237 of record PVKS010008337.1, on the reverse strand, counting down.
TGGGAAAACTGTCCTGCTCCGAGCAACTGATTTTTGGGGAAAGCTCAAACTGGAGCTCCCAGGAGGACGGAAGAGCCCCACAGCTCTAACCCCAAAGAATTTCCACCAAGCACTAGGACACTTTCCACTCTCAGAGAGCCACTGAGTAACTTGAGGGTGAGTGAGCTCCCTGAGTCCCCTAACCAAGGCAGCAGGAGGCGGTCTGAGCATACATTCTGCCCCAGCCTCACCCTCAGCTGGCAAGTGGGGTGCCAGTCCAGTTCTTCCTGTCCTCCAGGGAAGGGGAACAGAAGCTTCTCCAGGGGCAGGGACTTAATCAGAAGGGTCGGGAACCTCAGAGAAGAGATGAGGGATCCAGAGAAAGGATGGTGGCTTCAGAGAGAGGAAGTGAAGTGTTTGGAGAGTGGTGGGGATTTCAAACAAGGGTGTGAGGACTTAGAGAACAAGAATTTCAGAGAGCGATGGAGATCTCAAAAGGGGACTGGAGATGCAAGGAGGGGGAAAAGCCTTCATAGAGGGGCTCAGAGAAACAATGGAGACATCAAAGGGGGGATGGGGCTTCAGTGAGGGGAACGGGGGCTCAGTGTAGGAGTGGGAGATCACTGAGGGGGCCAGGGGCCAAGTGGGAGGGATGAGGGATTGAGGCTCGGTGAGGGGACCTGGCTGAGCTCAGGTTTGGTACTGGTACTGGCCTAGGGCAGTTGTGGGGAGCCATCTTGTTCCACTCAGGGGTTCTGGGACTATATGGAGCACCTGGGCCAAAGGTTTGTTCTCATGGGCCTTCTCATGCTCGAAGAATCTGTCCAGCCCATGTGCCTTGACAATGCGTTCCGACTCGTCTGAGAAGAGCACAGCATCCCCGTCGAAAGCCACACGGAGCTGACTCTGGGACACAACCACATCCCTGCTGGGGCTGAAGATGGTGGCCGCTGCAATCCCTGGGTGGAGAGAGACAAACACTGTCTGGCTTCAGGAGGGGGGTTAGCTCAGGCTATGCTTGCCTACCTGCTCTCCCTGACCAGGACAAAGGGTGAGGCTAGTGTTAAAAATATTCAAAATCCAGTAGTGCATGGACATTGGCCAATGTAGCTTTTCTGGGCTCTAAGGGCCCTTAGCTAGGTGGAGAGGTCTGAGGGGCAAGAGGTCATTCAGAGGGCTCAGGGAAGGAGCTATTTACCAACCAGTATGGGGAATTTCAATACTAAAATCCAAAATTTAAATTTTTTTTTTAAAGAAAGAGGAAGAGAGGGAGAGAGTGAGAAAGAGAGAATCAATTTTATTTATTTTTCATATGACCTTTGTTTCTCCAACACTTAGCTGTGTATGTGGTGCTGGGGTTTGAACTTGGGTCCTCACACATGCCAGGCAAGCGCTCCAATTGCTGAGCCACCATGCCAGCCCCAAATTTCAATATTCTAATACCAAGTAAGCTCATGCTGATAGGGCAAGCCACGCACAGCAGTCTTGGCATGGAAGGAGGGTCCCCTAAGCCCTGCTCTCCTGCTCAGGGCTCTTCACAGACCCCTGATATAGATCTACACAGGGGCTGGAAAGAAGCCCCTGCTCTGGCTGGCCTTGGTCACTCCCTCACTGTTGATTGTGATGAGTCACTCACCTTCTCTGGGTCAAGATAAAATTAAGGTCCTCATGGCTCTGTCTGGGGCTGAGATCCCAGGCTGTGATAAGGATGGGTTGGGTGTGGGCACCATGTCTACAGCCACAATGGCTCCCAGGTATGCCCTACTGAGGGCAGGCTGGCCATTCAGCGTTCCATGAGACAATGTGGGTGGCCCTGGGAGGCAGCTTGAGCTGTGTCTGAGTGGGTAGGGATGGCTGTCAGGAACCCAGGCTCCAGGTTACAGTTGCACTGGACACCAGAACACCAGTGCTAAGAGGCTGGAGACCTGGCAGCTTGTCTTCATCTCTCTGAAGGCCACTTGTGTCCTGCTCTTTAGGAATCCACAGAGGCAGGGTTCAGCAGAGCTTCAGGAGGAGTGGACAGTATAAGCCTCACAGCAACGTCAGGAGCCTCAGTATGCCAAGGGCAGTGCAGGCCCTGGGCAGCAGGCTAGGCACCTTTTCAGCTCTGCCAATGCCAAACCCAAGGTGACCCTGAACTACCCAACCCTGAGCAGGGCCTCTTTCCAGATCACTTCCCTACTCCCTAGCCTGAGGTCAGGTTACAGGCACACAGAAGCACATGCCAGTCTCAGGCCCCAAACAGGAGTGTGGCATCTGTCTAGGGAAATGGCTTCTGGGTCCTGGTTAAAGAAGCCTTGTGGAGCTCCCAACAGCTCAGGGGAGCGAGGCATTAGGGGAGAGGCCAGGCTTCTAGGCAGGAGACAGTATGGAAAAGGAAGAGAAAAGAGGAGATGGACCCTGCTCCTGTTCAGCCTGAGGAGCCCTCAGACAGCGGGGCCGTCCTTCCTCCTCTGTGGCCGGTGAGAGATACCCACCCCATGGGGAGGACTGAGACTGTGATGGCTACCACAGTCTCCCCTTGCAAAGGGCACACAGAGGGATCTTCTCTTTGTCAGTACTTGAAGCTGGGTTTTCTAACCTCACCTTAGCACTGGCCATCCCAGCTGCTGGAGAGGCTGGCCATTTCAGAGAGCCCACCACCCAGGCTGGGCTGGATATGGATTCCCCTCCCCACTGGCTCAGAGAAGAGCAGAGGCCACCCATGGTCACACAGAAGCCAGAACTCCTGCTGATCTGGAGGAACCTTAGAAAGGAGTACCTTTCTGGGCTATAGGAGGGTCCCATGGAAATGGAAGGCTTGGTGATGCCAATAAATAAACCGTCCTTAACACAGTAGAGTAGGATGTAGGAAAGTGGAATAGGTAGGGCCTTGTTTTCAGACTTTATAAGACAGATCATGGGAATTTAGGCACAGGCCCCCCTTCTAGTTACCATGGCAACTCCCAGCACCTGTTTAGAGCTTCTGCACCTGGGCCTCCCACCTCTTGGGCCACTTGCTAGACTCCCCGTATTCTCCCTCCTCATTTGGACTTACCCTCATCAATGGCTTCTCGTACTTTTTCTGCATCAGCTGACAAGTAGAGGTTGGTGTGATAGGCCTTGAGGTAGCAGATGGGGCTGTTCCCACCTGTCATGCAGAACCTCTCAATGAACAGGTCTGGGGAAGAGGCAGAGTACCCAGGTGAGTCCAGGGTCAATCCTCCAAGTCTCAGAATCAACTCTCTGTGCTTAGGGAGTGACCTCTTGGATATGAGTGGTGGTGGGGGTCAGTGGAATGATTCCCTCCGATTTTAGGTCAGTATTTCCCTTCTGAGCCCCTTCACCCTTCATCATAATAAGAGTGATCACATCTTAGGAGACACTGCCTGACTCACAGAAATTCCCTCTTGCTAGGGAATCACAGTATTACAGAATGCAGGTCCCAACCCAGCTGTCCAAGCAGTTAGTCCCCATGGCTGCCAAGGTTGTAAAATGCTTGCTAATCAATAGTTGACAGTTTTTGTTTGTTTGTTTGTTTTGAGTCACCTATCACTACACTAGCCCCTTACCCAGGATTCCTGTTCTCACAGTCCACAACAGAAAGGTGAAATACCTTTCTAGAAAAGCATGAGTAAGGCCTTTCCAGTATTTGGATTCAGGCTTTTGTGGGCCCAATTTTAATTCCTGCCCTGAGGTTCTGAGGCACCCCGGAACCTCATAAGAAATTATTCTTTTCATCCAACTCTGGAGGGTCTAGTACTTTTAATCAACACAGAACTCCTTTAGTATGGCAACTGCCCCTGATTCTCCCATCAGCTTTGTGTGGTCTGTAGTCCCATCACAGATAGAGAAACTGAGGCACAGGGGCAGAAAGTACCTGGCCAGTCACACAGGGAGTGGGGCCTGTGCAGTGTGTGTGGTGCTGACTTGTGTTGGCTTGGGAGAGCCCAAGGTTAAACACTCAGGAATTCTGTGAGCCAGGTATGTACAACCATTGGTAGCTTGAAATCAGCCCTATAGAGTAGGGATATCGACATCCTGAAAATTGGCAACACTTCAAATCCGAGTTTTGTTTTTGTAAAGAGTCAGTTTATGAGCACACCATTGAACTTAGGGGTCTAGTGGTGTGGCCCGTCTCCAGGGGGTGTGGTAGGGGCCTTGTGCTCACCATAGTGGTTGATACTGTTGATGAGGCGGACTCCCACTTGAGCGTGGTTGTTGGTCATGAGCACAATGTCGAAGACATCCTCACTATCAGGGTACAACTCCCGAAGCCGCCTGTTCACAGCCTCCAGGGCCTACAAGGGAGAAGGCACCCTCCCACTCAGACTCTGGGGATTGATACCTGGAGTCGGTGGCCAGGGATCTAATGAGGGGAGTGGAGGAGAGGGCAGAGGCAGGCTTGGGATGAGATCAGTGCAAGGGGACAATTTCCTAATGGCATTCTCTACCATTGTGCTATTCAGGGGCCCTCACAAAAGAGGTGAGTGGGGGTCACTCACCAAGCTGGTTACCTGGCACCAGAGGAGGGGTGGCCTTTCCTTCCCACAAAGGCCCTGCCTAGCCAAACCATCCCCCTGTGGGATTGCATCTGTCCAGAGGGGGCTCCTTTTCCTTACCCAGACACCCATGGGAGTGCACAGAGAGGGCTGCTACAGGACCTGCCCCTCACCTTCACGAAGGGGAAGGCTGGCCCAGGGCTGAAGGGCTCATTCTCATGCTCCAGCTGGTAGCGCACGTACTCCTCCACACCCTGCTCCATGTAGATCTGCTGCTCCTCATCCATGCGGAACAAGGCTCGGGAGGACACAGCAATGGTGACAGCATTCTGAGGCTTGGGCTGCAAAGGTGCAAGAATAGGGCTGTCACTCAGACTTGCCCTGGGGCAGGTTCTTCTTAGACAAGCCCCTCCAGAAACTGGGGACATGGGAAAGACCCAGGCCCAGTCTTGGGAAGAGGCAGACAGGGTAGGACCCCATCTACAGAGAACCCAGCTGGAACTGAGACACAGGATGGTTTCCCACCTAGGAGTGCCATCTGAAGGAGGGACATGCCCTTAGGGAGTTTGTAATTTAGTTGGTCATCTGAACACAACAGAAAAATGAATACAATGTATGTGGCCAAAATATGACTGATGCTTGAGTGGATTTCCAGATGGTTTCCATTAGGAAATGCGAGCTACATGCCCTAAGCAAGAAATTGGTGGCCGGAAACATAGCAATTATATAAGAAAATTTATCTCCAGCCAGATCAATCTCCTGAGCTCCAGACTTAAATATCTAACTGCCCCAGTTGACTAACATACTCCAAGTTGCCATGCCTGAGGCTGAATTCCCACCATGTCCTCCACCCTCCACCTGATCCCTCTCGCTCTCCCTCATCTCAGTGCATAGTACCACCAACCACACAAGCGGAAATCTGGAAGTGACCTCCAGTCCTCCCTCTTCCTCTCCCACATCCTCCATCAAACAGTGATCCCAAACAGTCAACGCGACCAGTCTATCCACTTCTTTCTGTCTTCCCCACCATACGCCAGGCCAACATCACCTATCACCCCCTCCAATCTGTCACCCATGCTGCTGTCCTGATAGTAGCCTACTGTTTTCAGAGTGAAATCAGCAGCCTTTAGTACATTTGGAAGCCCTTCACAACAGACCCTTTTCTCTTTCCACTCTCAGCTTCTGCTCCCCCCTCCTCGTCCCATGTGGCCGTTCTCACATCTGCACACACCTTCCCTCTCTTCCTGAGTCTGCATACGATGCTTCCTTTGTTTCATGTGCCCTTTATCATACTCTCCATCCAGCTAAGAAGGGTGAGTCCTCAACCTACAGGACTCAAATTAGATTGTCACCTCTAGGAATCCACCCTCAGTATAGCCTCCATCTGATGCCTCTCCTGTGGATTTCCTTCTTAGTGCGATTTAACATTAAATTATTATTGCGTATTTAATCATTTCTAGGGAGGAGTGTCTTGTTCTTTATTGTTATTATTACTACTAATAGTAGTAGTAGTGGTGGTAGTAGTAGGGATTGAACCCAGGGGCACTTTACCACGGAGCTAAGTCCCAGCCCTTTTTCAAAATTTTGAGACAGGGTCTTGCTAAGTTGCTTAGAGCCTTGCTAAGTTGCTGACGCTGGCCTTGAATTTGCCATTTTCCTGCCTCACCCTCTCAAGTCACTGGGATTACAGGTGTGTATCACCCCACCTGGCTTCATTATTATATCTCTAATATTTAGTACAGTGCCTGGCACAGACAGGTGATCAGAAAATTTCTAATGCTTCTGAACTTCTAACATATTTCAAAAATATTATATAGACACATATATGTGTGTACATAATTTTTTGTAGTACTGAGAATTGAGCCCAGGAGTATTCTACCACTGAGCTACAGCCTTAAATCATTTTTTGTTTGTTTGTTTTAAAAGAGAGGGACAGAGAGAGAGAGAATTAATTTTATTTAGTTTTTCATGTGGTTTTCACTGTTCCGACCTTTAGTTGTGTACATTGTGCTGGGGTTTGAACTCAAGTCCTCATGCATGCTAGGCGAGCGCCACAACAGCTGAGCCACCGCTCCAGCCCCTCAATCCCTGTTTTGTAAGTTAAAATATTTTTTATTTAAAACATTTTTTAAAAATTTTGAGACTAACTTACTAAGGCTGGCCTCAAACTTGTGATTTGGGATCACAGGGATTATTGGTGTGCACCACTGTGCACAGCTGCAATAGTGTTAACATTTTTCTTTCTTTCTTTCTTTTATTTATTTATTTATACCAGGGATTGAACCCAGAGGTGCTTAACCACTGAGCCACATCCCCAGCTCTTTTTATTTTTTATTTTGAGACAAGATCTTGCTAAACTGCTGAGGCTGGTCTGAAGCTTGCAGTCCTCCTGTCTCAGCCTCCAATGTCACGGGCATTACAGGTGTGTACTGCCATGCCTGCTAGTTTCAATATATTTCGATAAGGAAGTGTGTGCAATGATAAACTTAACATGGAACAGAAACTCCAAAACAGCGCCCTCATCTGTTCAGATTGCTTCGAATATAGCAGGTGCCCAGAGAATATTTTGTTGGTTGGTGTAAATCTGGCAAACATTTACCAGTTCTTTGTGTCAGGCCCCTGGGCTTTCTCAGAGCTCACAATCTGGCAGGGGAGAGATAAGTGAACTCCAAGGCAAAAGGGATGGGAGTAGGAGTCAACAAAGGGAGAACAAGGTCTTGATGACAGGGCTTTAGGGGAAGCTGTCTGGGGACAGGAGGCCTTTGAGTGGCTCCTTGATGGAGGGCCAGGGTGAGGGAAAGTGGAATGAGGTGAGCACAAACACAGGGCATTCATAGAAGTGAGCAGAGGCCAGGACACATGGGAGAGGGTGTGGATAAGCCCATAAGCACAGGCAGCTGCCAGATTCTAGGGCCTTCTCAGGGACCTCGAGAGGATCTTAGATCCCTTCGCCACTGCTGTGTCTGAAGGTCTATGCCCTCAAGGTGATGGTACTAAGAGGGGGGGGGCCCTTTGGGAGAGGAGGTGATTAGACCATGATGGGAGGGGTTGAGGATTTAGCTCAGTGGCAGAGCACTTGCCTAGCACTCGAAAGGCCCTGAGTTTGGTCCTCAGCCCTGGGAAAAAAAAAAAAAAAGACCATGATAGGATCAGTGTTCTTACAGAAGAGACACAAGAGATTTGGCCTTGCCTGTTCCACCATGTGAAGACATAGCTAGAAGGTGCCATCTTTGAATCAGAAAGAGGACCCTCACCAGATACCAGTCTGCTGTGCCTCGTTCTTGGGCTTCCGTCATCCAAAACTGTGAGAAACAAATTTATATTGTTTAGAGCATAAACCACCCAGGCTATGGCACTTTGTTAGAACAGCCCAAATGGTCTAAGATACCAGCTGTGATGGAAAGGGGAGAGGAGTGTGCTACTACAGACAAGAACCCTTTTAGTCCCTGGGAAAGAAAAGAATGTGGGCCCACAAGGGATTCATGGACATCCAGGGAGTCCCTCCACATCTCTGTGATCTGGGGAGTCCTAGGATCGTGATTCCTGATTTACAGGTAAGGAGACAGGGGCTCAGATTGAGGTTAAGATTTCTAAGTGGGGGGCTGGAGCGGTGGCTCAGTGGTTTCGGCGCTTGCCTGGCAAGCATGAGGACCCGGGTTCAAACCCCAGCACCAGCACCACGTACACAAGTGTTGGAGCAATGAAGGCCATGTGAAAAACTCAATAAAGTCGTTTCTCTCTTTCTCTGTCTCTCACTGTCCCTCTCTCTTTAAAAAAAAAAAAATTTCTAAGTGGACCTTAAATTCTGGTCTGTTCCTGACAACTCTGTGAGCCATGTTCCCCACCCTACTGCTTCCTTCTGGGGTCAAGTCTGGGCTTTAATCAGTTGACAACCTTGAACGGTCACCATGTGACAGACATCGTGCTGGGGACATGGCAGAAAACAATACAGGATATCCCTGTTCCCTTAGACCTTATGATCCATCCTCAAAGCAGGGATTCGTGCCATTCTCCCATTCGTCAGAAGAGCACTGGCCAGTGGAACTTTCTGTGCTAATGGAAATGTTCCATGATCTATGCTATCCATGTGGCTATGGAGCCCTTATAAGTGTGGCTAGTGAGACCAAAGACCTGAGTTTTTAATTTCATTTAATTTTAATGAAATTAAATAGCTACATATGGCTAGTGGCTCGTGCAGCTTCAGAATCTTAAAATAGGAATGGAGAGGAGGGGCTGTGAGAAAAGAGGAACACTGTCACACTGCTGGTGGGACTGCAAACTGGTTCAGCCACCATGGAAAGCAGTGTGGAGAATCCTCAAATAATTAAGGATGGAACCACCTTACGACCCAGCTATCCCACTCCTGGGTATTTTCCCAAAAGAGTTAGAATCAGCGTATTATAGTGATGTGGCTTCCTCAATGTTTACAGCAGCTCAATTTACTATAGCTAGACTATGGAACCAACCCAGATGCCCCTCACTCGACGAGTGGATACAAAAACTTTGGTACATATATACAATGGAATACTACTCAGCTATTAGAGAAGACGATATTATGGCTTTTGATATCAAATGGATGGAGATGGAAAAAATTATGCTTAGTGAAGTATCCCAATCCCAGAGACTCAAGGGCCGAATGGTTTCTCTCATCTGTGGATGCTAGAATATATGGGGAAGCAGTAGGGTAGACGGCTAACCTAACAATTCAAATTGAATGACTCTCAGAGTAATAGGGGGATGGCTTCCTAGGATACTTGGAGGTGTAGGGAGGGGGATG
>PVKS010008336.1:0-68782 GCA_004027875.1 Aplodontia rufa | reverse complement strand
TGGAGAAGAAATGTGAGGTGGTGGGCCAATTGTACCGGAAGTCTTGCTGTCTCAGTTTCCACACAGAGTGGCACAGCCTAGCATCTGGCATCAATTAGTTGCTTCACCTTGCTTTCCATTACCTCTATGAACCTTGATCACCAGGTCTATAAAACCAGATTCTTGAAGTTTATACTATTTAATGTCTCTTTCAGCTCTCTTAAACCAATGGCATCAGAGGAAAATGAGCACTGAGATCTATGTCATGGGTATCAGTACACAAACTGTTTCATATGTTAGCTAACCAGGTCTATTGTCTAAAAAGACAATTCTACTTATCCATTTGGTAAGAGAAGCAGTGTATTGGAGATCTAATAATAGAAATTCCTGCAAATAATGTACTTGGCCTCATCCATCTCTTTTTACAAGGCCATAAACCTAGGTATAGTTGCATTTCAATATTACCACTGATTTATGAAACGTTGATATTAGATAAAACCATCAACATTGAAGACATTTTTTGCATTGTTTTACCTTTTTATTATTTTCCCATATTTAACCTTTTACTTTATTTCATGGTTATTTTGCCATAGCTGAGTAATACCATCTGCACCAACATTCAGTGAGGGGCCACTTAATCTACAACATATTTTAAGCCAACAATGTCTTTGTCAATTTTTATAGGGTTTTAAATGTTATTTTCTTAAGAATTACATGGAGAAATTATATTCTTTGTGCTTTAAGACATGCTCTGGTTTAAGAGAGTCCTTGAAAGACTCTCTTGAAGTGAATTGATAGAGAATGTGTTTCACATACAAGGCATGCACCAGTGTCACACAGAGTGAGGATCTCACAAGCACAAGACTTTTGAGAACTGAGTAAGAGTGCTCCCCAAAACTCTTTTTTGTTATTCTCTGGAAGTCACTGAGAAAAAGAGAGAGGCACACAATTTAGGAGTGAAGTACAAATGATGGATAACCCTGATTTCTTAAAAATACTTCATGTCTGTTTTATAATATTGCTTGTCACCTAGTCAATGGGATATTTGCTTTCTCACCACCCATAAAATTTCCCAGGATATTACAGCCGTCCATTGGTGTACAAATGCCTGAATTGAACAACTTAAAAGTCATCTTTGAACAAATTTCACTTCATTTCTTCTATGGCTTTCATTTTACATGCTCTCTGATTGAACGCTGTGTGCTGTCAGCATCGGACTCTATTAGGGCAGTTTGCTGGTGTTTGATGGGGGATTTTCTTTTCAGAGGAGGCACAACCTCCAGGCAGTTTGGCCTCTTTCAAAGCATGTAGCAGCTCCACCACCAACTTACTGTGTGGTATTAGACAGTGACTTACCTATTCTGAGTCTCCGTTTCCATATTAATGAAATGAGGAAAATAATATTTACAGCACCTGGATTGCTGTAAAGATTCAGCAAAGTCCATATTTGTACATATGTAAACTTAGTAGAGGCTTAGTGTGTCCTTATTCTCTTTGTTATATTTTGTAATGGTTTATAAGAAACAGATAAACTTATGCTGCTAAGAAAAATGTCCTCTAAAAGGACTTCTGGAAAATGATCCCTTGTATTAATAGTGCTGGCAAAGTGAACTTTCCACATGCCTGGCCCTAGGGCCTTCATCTCACTTCAAATGAACCTGGCCACCAATGTAGTGCAGGCGAATGAAGGTAATCCCCTTCTGACATTGCCTCTTCCCTTGAAAGGAACACGTAGATGAATGCTTAAGAGCTGATTAAAAATTCAATCAACAAATTATTCAGTCAACTCACTAGCCAACAATCTAACAACAGAGCAATAACCACACTCCGAGATGACTGGAACATCAGAACATGGAACTGAGACCTTTGCTTGATCTTAAAGCATGCAAGGCCTCTGATTCTTAAACTATAAATGGAAACAGTATTCCCTTAGTAGGGCTGGTGTGAGAATCAAGTCAGACAATGTATAGGAAAGCTCTTTTGCAACTTTACAAAGGTGATACTACTTCCTTTCTTAAAAATCATCATGTCATCTCATTTAAAACCCCATGCTCCATCCTCTTCTGAGCCTTTGGTCAATGCCTTCTCAAACTCTGGAGACATTGAGAGGAACACTTCAGTAAAATGGCTTGGTGATTCAGCTTCAAAGTCTCCCACTTTGTAACTCATCAGCTCTTATGGTCAGCAATGTAAGCTTAAAATTCATCTTATAGATGCTTATGAAATATCCAACCTCGAGGTAGCCATCATTTTCTGCAAACATATTTTTCAAACCAGTAGGGAAAACATGAGTCCAATCAAATTCATTACAAATCTTTCCTGGATCTGGCTGATGTGGTGCATCAAGAATGGGTTTCACAGTTATACGTCTACAGAGGAATGTATAGAGATAAGATGAAAGCAGCCCTCCTTATTAATCACACATTGTATATTTGACTTCTGCCTCCCCACTCAGTCTTTAAATCAACTACATCTGGTTCTTGCTACTTAAGTGTGCCATTACTTTTTGTATTGAAAGGCAGTAACTCCTAGGCCAAGCAGCCCCATTTGATTAAAAAATAATTAACTAGAGTTCTATTCATGGCAGGTTAAAGGAGAATTTTAAGATAGGTTGGAGACCTACTTTATTTCTACAATGGGGTCAGCAGAACTGGGAAGCATTTTGTGGTTGTAATAAATTCATGCATGAAACAACTATTTTCCTTTGCTTATGTTGACTTTCATAGTTACAAAGAAAAGCACTATGGTACAGAATGGTCAACAAGTGACAAGTCACTAAGATCGCAAAGCAACTGAAGCTTGCTGTAGCCACCTTATGCCAGAAGTTGTTCTCCTCTGTGAAGCCGGAGACACTGATTGTTTTTACACCCAGAGCATGTCAAGGTCTAGGAACTGACTCTTGCTAACCAACCTCATAAAACATTGATGTATAATTGTCCAGTAGATCGTGTACTGGAGCTCACCACTTACCAAATTTTCTCAGAAGGGAAAGCTGCATTAAAAATCAAATTATAATTTTGAAATTTCTTATGTAGCAGGGAAAGTGATAAGTCAATGTTATGTTTGATGTTCTAAATTAGTGCTGTTCAAAGAAACTTTCATCCTTTTTTTGAACAAACTCGGAAGGTTGCGCTAGAATGTAAATTTACCATTGCTTTCTTCCCTGAAAAAGTCTTGTTCATATATATGGATCAGGGGAACTAAACAATGTTCTTAACAACACTGTTCATTTACATTCTGGCAAACCTGCTCCTTTCACAGTTATCCTGTAGGAAGTTAGTCCATAGACCATGCTTTGAGAAGAACTCATTCTTTGTCTGAATCAGAATTACATGGGACTCTTTTCAAAATATATACTTTCTTAATACATTCCCTTAAAAATGTCCAGCATGTGGTAGGCTCCTCCATCTGCATTTTGAACTTCTCCTCATGTACTCCCATATAGTTTTGATAAACCCTAAAAAGTTAGGAGCTATGTAATAAAATGCATAATTAAAAGATGCTGGGCTGAGTAGGTCAGTTGTTAATAATATGGTTTTTGAACTTGGAGGTTGAGTTCTTGCTTGTTCTTGTTCAAGTTGATTAGTGGTTTCTAAGCTTCAAAACTCTCATTTGTAAACCAGCTGCAGTCTGTGGAGTTGTGTTAAACTCATTGTGACCTTTTTCTTTGTAAAAGGACAGTGCTTAGTGCAGAACAGTCAATTGATTAAATTGGTAAACAACTGTAAATGGCAGGTGTCATCTTCTGAATAGAAACTTATCAACCTTTTTTTTTTTAGGATGTACATTTTCATAAATAGCCCCAAATTCTCTGTATAAGCAAGGAATATATTGCTAATGTTTGTCTGCCTGTGGTTTCTATTGCTAAACAGCTATCACGTGTAGTGTTCAAAATTCTTTTGGTTTATCAGTGCTAAAGACATAAATCAATGTGATTGAAGGAAAAACAAGACTTGGATGTTCAGGGAAAATTATTGGATCATCAAACTTACAACTTAACATTCAAAGTTAGATCTGACTAAAAATGTGGCTCAAAACATACCCTTCTATCTATGTTTGCTCCATCCATCATCTGCCAGTCATTTTTTCCTGGATTGGCTCTATTCTTAGGCTCAGTTTGGTTTTGTGGTGGCAAAAGTGGGCATTATCAGGCATCTACGTTACCAACATATTAATCACAAAGGAAGAGGAAGTTTTTGTGCAAATTAGTTTGACAAAATTCCAAAACTGAGATTTAATGACCTTACTTACAATATCTTTCTGTTCTTGAACAACTCATACTTGGTAAGCAAGAGCAGAACGTTCTGTTTTGCAAGGCTCAAACTCGTACCCATTCTTGAAGCTAGGGTGGGTCAGCTCTACCCAAAGCATCTGTTTTGAAAAAATAATTGTCCTCAAAATAATTATGGCCTGCCATTAAGAAAAAGGAAACATAAGATGCAGAATCCAACACAATAGACATTTATTCTAGACCTACTCTCATATACTCTACCCTTCCCAGGTTGTTTAAATATATCCATTCAATTGGAGTAAAGGCAAGATTTGGTTTAGAGACCTTCTGTTTGGTTAAGATGATTTTCAGACATTAGTTCTGATCAGTTTTGTTCTTGTTTATAATAAACTTTAGCAGGTTAAAGTCCTTTTCATGTCACCAGCAGTTCTAATTTGGAAATCGAGGATGAAGAAGAGTTGTCTTACCCTGAACAAGAACAAATTCAGAATTTATTAACAAAAGCATGAATTTCATTCTAAGTTTCTACTTTTGCTATTTTGGGGCAGATTCATATTTGATAAGTAGAAATAAGCAAGGGATGATATTAGAAAGTGAACTCCCAGGGGGTCTGGAACGGGTGGTTCAGCAGTTATGGCATTTGCCTGGCATTCACAAAGATGTGGATTCGAACCCCAGCACCATGAACACAACCTAGTGTCGGAGCAATGAAAGCGACATGAAAAACTAAATAAAATTGATTCTCTATTTCTCTCTCTCACACTCTCCCCCTCTCTCTTAAAAAAAAAAAAAGTGAACTGCCAAAGTTTCACAGAAGGGAATTTATATTTAGACTGTATTTATCACATGTTAATAATGTTACTATGGATTATAAAATAGTGGATATATAATGGTTCACTAAATCAGTAAAAATCACGTAGCTGTTAATGATTTGGAACCCGGCTCACTAAGCGCGACTTGGCAGAGCTATCCAGTGTATGAGTTAGGGACTTTGGCACTTAAGTTCCAGTCTGGCTGTTTTTGTGGTGTGTGGCCTTGGACCTGACTTCTCTGAGATGCAATTTCCCCATATGTGTAACTGGGTAATAAAATGCAGTTGCCATTCCGTGGTGGGGGAGAATTAAGTGCCCTGACAGGGAGATGCAGACTTCTGCGTTTTTCGAGCTCTGCATGTGTGCAGTGTTCTCCCAGGTGCCTAACAAGACCCCTTGTAGTAACTCATTTAGTAATTCTTTTAGGCCCCTATGGTACCATTTATTTTACATCCTTAGGGTACTCTAAGATGGCATCATAAAGCAATCAATTTTACCCAAGGCGGGAAAGGCAAATGCTGTGTTACAGCCTATGCTTTCAGTCTATTATTGAACCTGCAAAGGAGCACAGAAAATGGTTCTTGCTACCTCCAGGGACCTGAAGCTCATTTGATACATCCTTGCTTGTATTTTAATAGTCCTTAAAGGTTTTCATTTTGGGGCGTCTACCTACCTTCCTCCCTCTCCTTGTCCCATTTCCCCAGGGCAGAGTGATATTTTATTTATCATTATAAAAACGAAAGGAAGGGGCTGAATTTTTCTGAGATGAGTGATCAGCATGATATAATTAAGGCAAGAGGACTAAGATTTAGATTGAAATTATTTGCTAATTTTGCTGCAAAATTGCTGGGTGACCTTGGTTCGTCCTTTTCCCTCTCTGATTCTGTTTCCTCAGCTATAAAACAAAAAGAACAATGAGGCTGACTTTGCCTCACTTGCATCTTTGTCATGAGGGTGAAATGAGATAATGTCAACAACAGGAAAGCACAGTCCAAGTGCAAATTTCCATTATGATTGTGATTATTATTTATATGCATCAGTGTATTAGGAGTTTGTCAGCAACTGGATTCCTGCGTGCTCTGCTTCCTTTTCCCAGCTCCCAGAGATGGAGAAGAATCCTGCCAGATGGTCAGTTTGCCAGCTGTGTCTTGTTTTGTCATTGTAAATATTACATGCCCCAACTGGGAGACTTTGCTTATGATCTAGTATACTTTGTCCTTTATCTCTTACAGCTTGAGAATTACATCGTGGAAAATATGAAGTCGGAGATGGCCCAGATACAGCAGAATGCAGTTCAGAACCACACAGCCACCATGCTCGAGATAGGAACCAGTCTCCTGTCTCAGACCGCAGAACAGACCAGAAAGCTGACAGATGTGGAGACCCAGGTACGCCCCCAGGCCACAGTCCACACGCTCATCCCCAGGACGTTCCCCTCCCCCCTTTAGCTTGCTCCATAAACACAGAGCACTTTTCCGCACGAAGATTGGGGAAACATATGCAATTGTGTTTATTGGTAATAACAACAATGACTGCCTGACATGCTATGCATGTTTCTTTTGACTTAATGAGGATCGGTATATTTAGCTTTGTGTGGGTTTTCAAAAACAGGAATGGTAAAAGACCTAATCAGTGTTTAAGTTTCAAATAAACACTGCAGCTACCAACTGTGATATGATATGTGTCGGACAAAGAAACCATTGCAGTCGAACCTATGCCTTTGATACGCATTTTGGAACTGTCTCCTTTTACCTCTGGTAATGCTCCGCTGGACGTAATGGCACCTGCAGAGATTTTATGCATTAGTGGATTGAAAGGAAAACCTCGAATGAACTGATTAGGAGAGTGTGTGTGTTTACATATAAGTCCTCCTACCAGGGTCAGTGACATATTTGAGTACAAATCAGGATGACCTTAATTATCACTACCACAAGCCCACCCTTACAGTTTGGAGCAAAGAGCAAATACCATTTTTGATGACTAGAAGATGATCTCTCAAGTGTTTTCTGAACCATGGAAATGCTGTTTCCTTACCATTCTGAAACTTGGGCTACCTCTATGTTAATATAGTGACTTCTAAATGAAAGCTGAAGTATATAAATGCAAAAATAAGGCACAACCTTATTTCTATTTCATTTTGTCTGCATTGGTGGCATCAAAGATCGTGTGTTGATATTAAAAAAGAACTAACCACGGTAATCTGTATGGATAGAGATTATATAATACAGCTCTCCACATGCAGAGGCTGTTTATTAAAACCATGTAGAGAAGGTAGGTTAGCAAGTTTGAGTGATTTCTCACACTGATACAACTAGTGAATAGAATTCAAGACTCAAACTCTCATGTTCTCATCTTTCCTACCCCTCCTGACTAGTAACACCAGTAATTAATTAGAACTTCAATGTCCATTGCATTGGAGAAATAAATCACATAGGCTTCAGAAAATGTTTTTGTTATTTATCATTTATCATTATCATCAGCTAAATGTGGGGGAATGGAAAGAAGAAAAATTACATATTGTAATAAAAAATAACATAACAATCATTTACTGCCACACTAAGAAAGTGTGGTGATCTATATATATTTTGGTGCTTGTGGTATAAATAATGTAACCATAATTTTATTTTTATTAGAAGAGAATGCAATCTCCTATAAAACATTTTCATAGGTCCAAAAATGTAAATATGTGATATTCACTACTTCACTGCACTTTTGACTTTTTTATGTATTTCTGTTGTAACTCTATAACATACGTGACAGGGTTTTATTTTTTCCATTCCCAAACCCTTATCTTGAGTTGTTTTTATTCTCCTCCCATTTAGGAATTGGAGTTTTGGGGGGGGGGGATCAAATTTTTAGCATTTTTAATCTCCGACTTATAAACAGTATGCTATTTAAGGTTTTAAAAGATATCAACTTAGTCTGTGTCCTAATAGCAGGAGATATGGACTTTTTGGAAAGCAGTACAGAAAATTCTTAGAAAAAAATTAACACTCCCTATGTGGAACTGCTAAAATCCATTCAAAACCAATCAAAGCTTATTAGATATAACAAGAATGACTTTCAGATAGCTATCCTGGAAATCACAAATCCATCAGAACTTGTAATAAGAGGTAAAAAAAAGAAGACAACGGATCAAACTTTGACCTAACTGATGCAGAAAAACCTGTGTTCTTTTCATCTTCATTTTATTGTCTTCTAATTGTTCTTGCTATTTGTAGCTGTGGTGTTCCAAGGCTTTTTCATGTAAATGTACACCCACGTGGCATGTATTAGAGCTGTTGAAATAGGATGCTCTGCTAAGAGGTCCCACCACTCAAGTCCTGAGGTAGGGCCAAGTTCACAAAGGAATCCTGAATTAGTCCTTAACCTCAATAACTTGTTTTCATTTATAATAAGCTGTTTTAAACCAAAAGATCCTTCTGTGCTATATAGATAGACAGCTCCTCCTAATTTTGCTCCTGTGTTGCCCTAACTTGGCTTGCTAAGTGTTGCTTTTCCTAAGACTGACTTCAGGTCTTCCGTTAGCTCAAGAAGTCATGGTAGTGACTTTGCAATAAATTTTAGTGTCCTGGCTGTCACGTGATGATGTTATTAAGATAAGTAACTTATTTCTTTCTAGCCCTCTACTGACCTTCTAGATCTTAACTAGAACCTTAACCAAAGGTGGTAGAGCCATGGTTTTGCTGCAATGCATTTTAAGGACTCTGTGTTTGATACGCATCATGATCAGGAAACAGGATCAAGAATGAACACATCTAGGAAAACTTTTGGCCATGGCAATGAAAATCGTAAACCAACACCAAACCCTTTCCTTCCTCCTTGGTCTGACTTAATGCTGTTCTCACTCCATTACCAGTTTAAAGCAATAGCTCTTCTCCTTCAAGTTACTCTTTCCAAGTGTACAATTAGAAGGGGTTAGTTTCTAGAATTATTTATGTCCCTTCCTATCATAATTCTATTTCTCTCTTTTTCCTCAGGCAAATTTTGTTTTGATGGAACTATCAAATGAATTCCATTAGAATTCACCTCAAATAATCTGTACTTGTCTCTGTCCTAAGGGATTTTTCATATGTTAATTATTTAATAATAATAACAATGCATCCTATGGTATAGATTTTGTTACTATCTATTATGGTTTAGAACTGGAATGCTCCCCCCAAAAGCTCATGTGTCAAGCAATGAAGCAATGTTCAGAGGTGAAAAGATAAGATCACGAGGGCTATGACCCCTTTAATAGAATAATCCATTTGATAGACTGATAATTTTAATGGACTTACTGGGAGGCGGTGAAACTCAGAGGCAGGTGTGTCTGGCTGGAAAGGTAGGTCAACGGGTCATGACCTTGGGGATTGTATCAGTCTCTGGCCCCTTTCAGACTCTGTTCTATGAGCTGAGCAGCTTTCCTCTGCCACATCCTCCACCATGATGTTTCTGTCTTGGAGCTGACCAACAGGTCAACCATGGACAGAACTTCTGAAATCATGAGCTGAAATAAATCTTTCCTCCTCTAAGTTGTCAGGTACCTTAACCACAGCGATAAAAAGCTGATAAACACACCATCCCTCCTGCTCCTCCTCCTCCTTCTTTTCTTTTTCTTCTTCTTCTTTTAAGAGAGAGAGAGGGACAGTGAAAGAGAGAGAGAGAGAATCTATTTTTATTTAGTTTTTCATGTGGCTTTCATTGTTCGGACACTTTGTTGTGTATGTGGTGCTGGGGTTCAAACCCATGTCCTTGTGCATGCCAGGCAAGCACCATAACCGCTGAGCCGCTGCTCCAGCCCCACCATCCCTTCTTTAAAGATGAGGAAACAAAAACACAGAAATGGGAAGCAACTTGCCCCAGATGAAATAATTAGTGAAATTTAGAGTGAGAATTTTAAGTCAGACCATCTGTCATCAAAGTCTACATGTTTTCCTAGCCCGCTATCAATGCTGACTCTCTCCTATAATTCCATTCTCTCTCTAAGGTTATAGAACTTAAATGGGTCCAAGTAGTGGGTAAGATGCAAACTGGGTAAAACAAAAGATAATGCAGACCTAAAAGCATCCCTGGATGCTTCCCATAAGTGAGGAAGATGCTGCTGCTGCCCTACTGAGGACAATGATGGTTCCACCTCCGAGTACAGTTTTACCCTGTGTCAGTGATATCACATGTAACCCCAGGACCCGGTGGTGTCCTTGCCACTCTCCAGCTATAGGGAAGTTCCTTAGACATGCAGGTCCCTTATCCAGATATTCGAATGGTAGCTGTAGAGTTCAAAATAGAATTTAATAAAATTGAAAAGATATTTTGAGTAGTTCCTTTATGCAGGATTTTTAAAATAGATCCTACGTAGAATATGACAGTAAATAAAGCAGTCCTTTTAGTCAGTGAGTTGGAGTTTGTGTGCCAAAACATTTTAAAATAATTTCTTAACTTTTTATCAACTTAATTAGCAATGGAGCTTTTCTTCACAGCTATAAAAATGCACCTTTCCAATCTCCTACTGCATCGGGTGTAAATGACCAGTGGCCCCAGCTGCTGTGTTCTAAAATCCATCACTGTGTTGGTACAGAGACCACAATTCCCAGTGGCCACTTCCAAAGGCAATGAGTCATTGTGTCAGGGATACTTAGTTCTGCTCCTGGGAGCTGTAGGACTCTGCTGACACATGACATTGCCCTTGCTGAACTTTCTCACAGTTGCCCAAGGGCTGTGACTTCCACACGACCTCCCTTCCTTTCCTCTCTTCTTCACTGTGGCTAGACCTGCATCCCAGGCTGAAGGCTCCCCCAGTGTCCTTTGACTGATTCTCAATTTTCCTCAGAGGCATTTTCCCTAATAAATATCTTGAATGTCTAATTCCATCATATTATATGTTTCTTAGAAGTCACAAATGATCACACCTGTTGTTTGGACCACAATTAGAAATTTGAGGCAGTTCATAAACAGTTTGTTCAATGTATGGATCTCTAAGCAAAACCAGATCTGCTCTCCTATGTACTCTCAGGGGCAGCTCTCAAAGTTAATCCTTTAACTAGATGAGGGAATTAGTTAAATAAACATTTAGTTAAAAGAAATGGTGGTAAAATAAATTAGCTAGGTGGTTATCCAAAGAAAATACCCCAGTAATTATTTTTCTTACAATGTCTGGAAATGTGTTTGATAAGCCACTAGGAGAAGGCTCAGCAAACTACAGCACACAGTTTCTGTGTTTGGCCATTTCTTTTTCTAAACAAAGTTTTATTGAACACAATAACACTCATCTAGCTATATGTTGTTGTGGCTACTTTCGTGGTAAAACAGCAGATTTGAGTAGATATAGTAGGGACCATATGGCCTGCCAAACCTAAGATATTACTATTTGACCCTGTACAGAAAAATCCAACCAATTCCTAAAAGAGGATAATAAACTCTGAGAGAGCAGGGATTTTATCTATCTTGTCCTTGTCCACTGCTCTGTCATTAGGATTTAGAGCAGGACTTGATACATAGAAGACTTTCATTAAGTGCTTGTCAAATAATAACTAATCTTAATCCCTTAATGTATCTGGATTTTAACACAATGATCCCAAGCCCATGGGCAATATGCTCAGGCTTGTGTGTTGATGGTAATATACGTAAGCACAAATAGCCGATTGGTCAGAATATGACTTTGAAGAAAGGCAGCCTAGTGTTCTGAGTGACAAAGAAATTGTGTGAAGATGTTTTCTCAGTGCTCTGAGGAGCTTGAGAAATTTGGACACTTCCTGCCTCGTGGTGCTAATTCAGTTTGCGCTTGGAAAAAAGAAGTCTGAGGCTATTGGCTGCCAAAAGCAGAAGAGCTCCTGGTGATTTGAAAGAAACCATTTTGGTTTTTCTCAACCCAGGAAGGCACCTTTTTTAGCCAGAGGAAAGGTTCTTCTTTACTCTTACATAAGTGTATGATAAGCATATGGAAGAGAAATCCAACTCTGGAAATGGATTCCCTTCTGACACTCACATGTGTTAGCTGTGTTGAGTGAGTTACTTCAACCCCCAATCTCTGTATCTGCAATATAAGTACAATCTATCAGACTCCATAACCAAATGAGGTTATTGCATTAAAATACACTATAAAATTCTATTGTTATAAATATAATTTATATTAAAATGTAATGAGGTTGGGGATGGAAAGGTGGCTCAGTGGTACAGTGCTTGCCTGGCAAGGTCCCGGATTCCATCCCCAGTACCACCTATACAAATAAAGAAAGGAAAAACAAATATCAAATAAAAAAAATTGACTCTCTCGCTCTAAAAAAATGTAATGAGTTTTAGTTATAGCATAAACATATTATGTCGCTCCCCGCAGGGTTCTGGGCTGAACGACCTTGGGGGACCTTAGCCGTTCCCTGGGGACCAGCAGGACACTGTGAACCGGGCGCCGACAGGACAGGGCTGGGGACCGGGGCCGAGTTAGGGCAGGGCTGGGGCAAGGAGTCGCTCCCCCAGCGTTCCGGAGTGAGGAGCGGGCAGAACAACCCAGCAGACCTGGGCCGTCCCCCGAGGGGCCGAGTTAGGACGGGGATGGGACCTGGGGGAAAGGAGTCGCTCCCCACAGCACTCCAGAGCCGGGAGTGGGCAGAGCGACCCGGAGGACCTGGGCCGCTGCCCAAGGGGCCTAGTCAGGAAGGGTCGGGGAGCTAGGAAGGAGGGGGCGAACACCGGCGGTCAGAACACGGGACCTGCATCTTCTACCGCTGCTGATCTCTCCTACCTCTCTGCTGATCTCTCCGGTTCTATGCTTCTTCTCTGCTTTCCTCCTTCAGGACACGGCTGCTTGCTTGCTTTTCTCTGGCTACTGCTTCTCCTTTGGCTACTTTTTCTCTGGCTGCTTCCCTACCTGACTAGTCGCTACTCTACTTATCCATTACAATAACCAATAGGGGTACAGTGCAAACACATTTCTCCAATTGCAACAAATGAGTGGCCGAATAGCTTAGTCATGCGGTCAATTTGCTAATTACAAGCCAGCTGGACCCCTTAGAGTTATTTACCATCAATTCTTTTGCAAGCCAGCTGGGCCTCATGTTCCCAACAATATTATATGTTTTGCAAATATAAAATGTTAAATATTATTATATGGTATTAATTTTATAACATAACCAAATTAAACAATAGTTTTATAAGATTATCTAATTTCCATATTCTTATTTTCTCAGTGGATTCATCTCCAATTTTATAGTTGTTTGATTTTTCAAGGTTTAAGAGACTATTTAATTTGAGGTGGTCTTCCACTTTATTTTCCTTGAGATTGAGATTTTTTTAAAAGAAACTAGGACAATCATCTGGGCATTTGTCTCATATTCTATATTTATCTGAACATTTCCTTATCACATCCTTTATTTATTCTTCCACTCCCTGTCATTTCTTTTGCCTGGAAGGTGCTACATCTAAGGGTACTGGGTTGAGCTGAGCACTTGGTGGCATTACTGCTCACTTCCCTTGGCCTCTCCTCAGGAGGCAGGCAAGCCAGCCTGTCCCATCCCCCTGATACAGTATCCACGTGGCTGGGGAAGCAGCCTCCCTGCCTCTCCATCCCAGTGGTTCACTTGCCCTGTGGAAATTCAGAAATCACCTGTGGTGCCATTCTTCATGGCGTTGCCCATTACTGACCAAAAAATCACTTCATTGATTAGGCAAAATGGTGATTTTATGATGTTTTCATTCCTTCTACATTAGCTTTCATTCTTCTGTAAGATTCTAATTGCCAACCATCGTATTTTTGTTACATTTTTTGTTCGAAAAAATAATTAAAGCAAAACCCAATAAGAGCTTATAATTGAGGCTGATTTCAAAGTTAATGTGCTTTTCAAAGCGATTTCCTTTCATATTTCTGTATTCTCCCTTAATCTCTACCTTTCCTTCAGTGGTAAGGCTAATTTAAAGGCTGCAAACACTCTTAAAAATATTAAATGGGGCTATGTGACATATTCTTGTTTGCTTTCTCTAAGGAACTATACCTTTTTTTAATTAAAAAATATAAGATTTTAAAATCTGTTAAGTCTTCAGTTTCAGATCTTACATCTCCTTTACTCTGTGGCATGTTCTGGGAAATTTAAGCTTTGACATTGTTCCTTGGGGGTTCATTCTACATACGCTTCACTTTTTTCTTTCTTCTTTCCCCATTCCCAAGAGATATGATCTTGGGATGTGTTTGGGTTAAGAAGAGCATGCCTTTTGTCATTTTAATGGAACACTTCTGGTACTGCTAAACAGCACACTCCTTAGACTCATGGCAAGAAAGTGGTCAGTTTATCATAGTTTGCAGAGCAGTTCTCTGGGTTGCCTACTTTTGAACTTCAGGCCTTGGATACATCATTGGAGAGAGTCAAAATGAAGAAGAAGTAGGGGCAAGGCAATGGGACAGAAGAGAAAGGATTGACGTTTTTGCTCAAATCCAAGCTGAAATGACCTGCATTTTGCCTGCACTTCTGAGCCTGGTCCCCTTTTCCCCCCACACTGATATGTTGGTGTAGGTTTGATATTCATGACAGCCTGCTATCCTCTCTGTGACTGTTACTCATCTTGAAAAAGATCCACTGTCCTTTATCAGCAAACCATCCAGCACATAACTGCGAGTGTCCCAGTGTGTTAGATTTGGTCCTGGGCTTTTGGAGGTCCAGCAGGCTCCTCACATAGCAGTCCGGGTCTGGACAGTTGACATCCTGGTATAGCAGAAAGGCAGAAAATGAGGGAATGAGCAAGATCACCCGTGATGATTCCAAAATGAAAATAAAACTGGGTGACCTGATGAAGGGTGGTGGGGTGGAGTTACTTCACTGAGTATGGCCAGGAAGACTGGAATGGTGAAAAGATATCTGGGTATGAGAATTGCAGGCCAAGGCAGCTGCCAAGTGTGAAGGCCCTGCGATGGCAATGAACTTGGCCTGCTGAGGAAAGAAGGCTGTGGAGTTGGAGAATAATGAACAAGTAGGAGAGTGGCAGGAAGTGAGATGTGAGAAGTAAGCAGGGTCCTGGTCACACAGGGTCTTATAGAACAGGCTGAGGACTTTGGAATGTAAACTAATTGCAATGGGAAGCCACCATCATATTGAACAGAGGAGATGACATGATCTGATGAATATATTTTTAAAAGATCTTTCTGGTTGCTCTGTGGAAATAGATTAGAAGTAGGCAAAAGGAGAAGCAGGGAGACAGATTCGGAGTTGTAGTTGTCCTCTGAGTCTGATCCGGGCAGCTTCGTTCTCAACTTTAGATGGTTCCATTTTGTTCTCGATGAAAGTTGAGAGGATCTGTCCTTTGTGAAAGAAAATATTTTGGTGTCTGAGAATATCAGGAAGTATGATCAGAGATTGCAGAGAATAAAACAGGAAACGGCTTTTGTTTAACTGCATGAGATTCAATGACACAGTACCCTTTTCATTCATGAACAAGTCCTGAGATTCTTCTGCGCCAGGCACTGGTCACCAAGAGATACAAGTGTTTCACTCCTTACCTCACTATTTTATAAACTTTCATTCAATAAACAGAGAGAAAAAAGTTTCCTGGATAAGGTATGTTTAGTAATTGAAAGTTGCATCTTGCATACTTTCAGTCTTTACATTCTCTACCATTTTCTCCTGAGTGGCACCTAACTATTTTCTACCTTATTTTTCCTTAAATGAAATGAATAATACAGAATAAAAAATTTTTTTAAATTTCTAAAACACTCCACAAACATAAGATATGGTTATCAGTAATAATTGTAAGGCTGCCTTTCAGAACCGTATCAACAAACATATGTAAATGAATCATAGCAACTGAAACTTTTAAAAGTGTCTCATTTTACTATTGTCTACCCCATTCTCCCTCCACCCCCATCTCACCACCAGAACCCTTGCAGTGCTCGATGAGGGTGGGGCAAGTGAGACCAAGTGAGACTGAATCATGCATGCACAGCATCATATCTTGTTTTTATTTAAAAATGATAATCTCTTCAATGTGGGTTTTTGCGTATATTTTTATTATTTCTAAATGTTGCAAGGGTGGGCTAGAATGGTGGCTCTGTGGTTTTGGTGCTTGCCTGGCATGCAGGAGGACCCTGGTTTAAACCCCAGCTCCACGGTACACAATGAAGTGTCTGAGCAATGAAAGTCATGAAAAACTAATAAATTGATTCTCTCTCTCTCTCTCTCACTGTCTCTCTTTCTTTAAAAAAAAATAAAAATAAATGGTGTGATGGTCCTTATTGATTGTTGATTGTCCAGGATTTTTTTTTTTTTGCACTTCTTTCCACTGCTTTTAGGGTTGCCTCTTTCTCCTCAGCCTAGTTTCTACTTGCCTGCAGATACATCTCCCTCCCTTGCAACACCTATAGGCAAGCACAGTATATGTGAAAGGATTTTCCATGAGCATCTGACTAATCCCAGATTTAGATTTGCCATAGGAAAGAATTTTCTAAAATTGTCCTTTTTATGGGGGAACCCTTTTTATTGATGCTGATCTTGCAAAAGTTTGCTTAGCCCCTTAATAAGTAGATCTAAGGAAAATGTGATGTCTATAAAAATTTTCAAACTATGTAGGGAGCTCTTTAAACTAATTTGTCTTCTTCTATGCCCTTGAATCCAGGAGAGCAGAACAGTGACACAGTTTGAAGACATGAAGACATGTGCTAGAAATGCTCTTTGTCTGGGGAATGGGAGGCTTGGGTATGTGGTTCACAGATTCATGTCATATTAACACCTGACTGGCAGCATGGGTCCTCATGATTCAAAAGGAGTTGAACATTTAGAGATTCTGGAGGACACACCAGCATAGCGGAGTTGAAAGGAGAAAGTCAATCCATCTCTAATACAATCTGAGCCCCTAATCATTCATCGCCTAAAATTAAGGGTGCAAATTGCTTTTCTCTGCCTCTTCTTAGTTTTCTATACAGAGCAATAAATCAAGTCAGACCATTTGGTTTGAAACCTATTTCTTCCCTTGGTTCTGGTTGAATTTTGGCCTCTATCTGAGTCTTAGTTTCTTCAACTGTAAAGTGACAATGACAATACCTCTTTTAACAAATGGCCACTTATAGAAAGTAAAATGTTATCTAGAAAGCTTGGTGTGACCTACCATGATGGGTGTTCAGTAGGACTGTGATCATGAATTTGTATAAACTGTATCAAGTGTTGTTGTGTATTTAATATTGGTTTTTGTAAGGTGATGGATCTAGGAAAGTATATTCTATATTCCTATTAACTATTTGAAATTATCCACAATGTCTAAGACCTTTTTCTAATACTTTGCACTTACAAGTATTGGAGATAAAATATAGAAAGCAACTCTGTTTTAGAGTATCTTCTACTATGGTTTTAGCATACAAAAATTGAAATCTGACAATGTGTTGAACAACTCAATGTCCTCACTCAAATTCAAATTCAATCCCAAAGCAATAATATGTTTGAGAAACATGTAAAGCAGTACTTGATAGGATATATACCATGTGATTAATTATTCTTGAAAAAATATTATTTAAGAAAAAACTCAATTAAAAACTCAATTGTTCTTTGCTGTTTACTTTGTGGTTGAAGTTTGAAATGTTTTTCTTTTTCCCTAAGGTACTAAATCAAACTTCTCGACTTGAAATTCAACTGTTGGAGAATTCATTATCAACATACAAACTAGAGAAGCAACTTCTTCAACAAACAAATGAAATTCTAAAGATTCATGAAAAAAACAGGTGAATACACTTCCATTCCAAAAATATTTATATATGCACCTTTTATATCCTCCATCTCCTCTCTGCCAAATCAAAAAAAAAAATTAGGTTGAGAGTGGTTCACAAGAAAAGAAATAAAAAACCAAATTACTTTTAAATATAATATGAAAAGCACAGAGGGATTGAACAAATGCAATAACATATAATCAATATGATCAATATTGACATACTTACATTTTGAGATACTAGTTTTTCATAACACTTAGCATTAAGTTCTCTAATGTTTGGTTGTTCAAATCTATAAAAATATCTACAGGATTTATTTGCTCCTATAACTAAATTCCATAATACAAAATATAGACATTTTCAGCATAATCAAAGTTTATAACCATAGAGAAAAGAATATAAGCTTTTGAATTATCATTAAACCTACTCTTAAAGTTTTGCAAAGTAAGACAATAACCAAATTCAGAGATCTTGCACTGGAGGGAAGAAAAAATTATATTTTTCCAGAAAGTTAGTTGTGTATAAATGTAACCAAGAGTTTTTTATTCCATTTTTAAATACTTCTCTTATACATCATATATGCCTTTGCTTAATTTTATTGATGTCATCCCAACTTTGTGTTTTGTAAATTACAAATCATCTCAGGTAAGTGAAAAGGACTTTCAAACTATTTTATTTTAAAGTCTTTAACAATTGGTAACGGACAATTCAAAGCACTGACCTTCCTAAGAAGTGTACCTTATATTTAATTGCATTTCTTTTTATTTGGATAACTAAAAATTGAGTTTCAGCCTTTGTCTTATTTTGCATTAAAGAACAGTGTACTGGTAGAAATTAGTTATATAACATTGTGTTTGTGGAGTTAGAGTTTCTGCCATTTTCCAAACCAGGAGACACCTAAGAGGGCTGTTGTTCCTCTTACTTCACAGGTGAGGAAACAGAGAATCAGAGGAAATGACCTTTCCAAGGTCACAGAGTTTGCCTGTGGCAGAACTGGGAATGTAATCTGGAGTTTTTGCTATAATCCTCCTCTTTTTACTTCCACATATGGCTTCAGGTTATCTACAACCTAATAGGATTTCCTAATTTCATGCCAAAAGTAGACCTGACTGCCAACAATTACAATTAAACTTCTGCAGGAAGAAAATAACTGGCTGAAAGTTCAGAATCGGAAAGTGGTTACTCATGTGCTATGACTTGTATTTCTAAGTTTCATATTTATTTATCCTTGTGTGGTATCATGGGGTAAAGTGCATAACTACAAATAAACTTGACAGGACTTGACCCTGAACTGGTTTCCTCATGAAATGTTCTGGAATTGAAATCCTGTTGAAAAATACCACTTATCCTACTATAGTTTCACATAACCAGATCTATGCATGCATGTGACAGGTCTACTTTGCTTCAGCCATCCTTGATTTAGAATCACTAACTGTGCTTTCCTCTAAGTGAATCCCATAAACAGTCATATATATATATATATATAAATCTGTTGTGAAAGCTTTGTCTGGGGATATTGAATAAGTAGCACAATGATAATTTTAGTTTTTGAGTCCCTATTTGCTTGGGGGGGGTTCTAGAAATAGCACACATTTTTTATAGAAAAAGAAGAAAGTACATAAAGGAAAATTAAAAGCTATAGTTCTACCACATAGAGAGAGATGAATATTTTTCTGAATATTACATATAAACTATTTTTTCACAAAAAGTTCTGTTGAACCATACACACTGTTTTTCAGCCTGCTTTCTTTGGAGATAGGTATCATTTAGTATCAACAAAATGTCCCTCTAATATCATTCTTAATAATTGCATGACATTTTGTTTTATAGGTATAACGTAGGGTGGTTTTAATCCATCTCTCTGTAGGCATTTTGCCAACTATAATTTATCTTTTAAAAAGTTGCCAGTGTGAACTAACATCCATCCATGTTTCCCCTACTGATGTGTGCATTATCTCTTGGTCTATGTCTGGCACTTTAGCTGACAGGATCCCATAAATTCAGCAAGTAATCCTGAAAGTTCTGATCCTTAACTTTAAAAACAAATGCTGTCTGTGTCAGCTGTATTCAGGTCTCTCTGTCCATCTCTTTCTCATTTTCTTCCTGTCTCATATTCATTTTTTTCATCCTTTAAAAAAAAAGAAGATATCCTTTCTACCTAAATTTTTGGATATTTTGCTTATCCAACATGATTTCTGAGCTAACATCTGGTATTGTTTCCTATTATGGGATTTTCACTAGGAAATATCATATTTTTTAAAAAGCAAACTGATTAAATGTTGTTCTGTCTGTTCCATCAGTAAAAGCGAGTCAGGATGAGCTCTCAAGAGTTCCCTCTGGTCAAGTTTAAGTCCTTCTCTTGGTGCAATAGTCTCTCACAGGGCTCTATTCCTGATCCTTAGCACACAATGCCTTCTGCTGAAGGCTTTTTCTCCTTGATTAAATTCTAATTCCTATTGAAAACTCAAATTTCCTTACACATGTAAATTATATCATTTATTTCTCATGATAATTTTTCCAGATTACAAGAATTCCTTTTTCCAGTAATATATGCATTGCAAAGGGAGTTTGGGTGTTTAGGTTTTTATATATATGCAAGGCAGAGTTGGTAGAACATGTTCTTAAACCAGTCGTACTCTTCCCTGAACCACCTTTTTAAAAAGTGTGTTTTTTTTTGTATAAACAAAAAAAATCCATTTGTCATTTGTAGCCCATTTTCCTTTTTCTGTTTATTTTTATTGCTTATTTTCGTATGTGCAATGGAATAAGAGGAGTTCTGGCAACCACTTTATAGAGCAACAGAGAAAATATTCTTCCATTTAAGTGGAGAGAAACTTGAAGTCAAACATAAAGCAGTTCGTATTTTAAAACAATTTATTGGACATCCCTACCTATTCTTTATGTGAATCTTAATCCTCCAAATGCAAAAGAAGCTATTTCTACATTGGAGCATCTCTGAAAAGGAGGAACAACAAGCCTTTAGTTGGCCAGGTCTGGTTTGGATCAGCTAATATACTTTGCAGAGGGGATTATCTAAATTAAGCTTTTCTTCCTCCCCAAGGAATGTTCTGGGCTGTATCTGGGTGTGTCCTTACCAGCTTTGAGTATGATGGGGCCTTCTCAGCCAAGGCAGTGAGTTGGCCCTTAGCACTGTCACCATCTCTTTGGCAGAACAAGGAGAAATATTTTATGGATAGGATTACACTACACAAGCATGCTGAGAGTTCCTGCTGATTTACATCCTGAGAAATTAAATGCAACACTTGGAGGATTGAAAGCGGATTTTTGGCTTCATTAGATTCACTTTTTTACCCCCTAGATAGCCAAAAACACAAAACAAGAATAGGATTAGCAATACTTGTTCTACTGTTTGTTTTCTTCCCAATCTAGTGGGGGTGGTTTAAGAATCTTCCAGTTTACTTTCTCTTCTTTTCATTGCTTTTCTTTTGTTGGATGCGACACTAATCTTGAAACATGATTTTGTTTCTTGCCTCAAGGAAAAAGCATTTGCAAGTATCTATAACTCACTTATATAATTGAAATTACACAACCAAGAATCCAAGCAAATGGGAAATATTAATGTTTTCCTTGTTCATAAGGGAGCATGAGCACAAAGTTGGTACAAATAGTTGCCAACTTCTATTAAATCCCTCCAGTATGTTTTCTATTGCTTCTGTTCGAAAACAATGGACAAGAGAGGTGCACAGGGAAAGAAACCATCATGCATTTTCCTTCAACCGAACCGAACATGAGACTGGATCTGTTAGTCCAAAGGAAGCGCTGCTGGCCATGTTCCAAACATGTAAACATCACGTACATAATCCCAACATTTTCCAAGGTAGCTACATAGCCAGGCAAAAGAATATTCCGGAAGAAATATTTCTGTTGCAATATGGTACACAAGAAGATAAATCAGCACCACATTTGTATAAAAATGAAACGTGGATTTTCTTGATAATTTTGTTGAATATGCAGGGTGAAGATAAGGGAAATCTCAGAGTGACGTGAATTATACCTATGATGGGAATTCCAACATAGTTCAAGCAATACTAGCTGCTGACTATTTCTTTATTAAAATATAAACATCTGTGCCAGGTGCTTTACATTCACTACTGGTAAGCCTCTAACTAATCTTGCAAAGTATGTTTGATTATTTTCATTTTCACATTAAGAAACTGAAGCTCACAGAGGTCAAATAACTTGCCCTTGACCCAAGCTAGTGTATGGCAAAATTAAGGTTTATGTCCATAACAATTTTCTGCATTAATTATTATGAAAATATTTTCCTACATGATGCAGCCTGAAGTATAATTGATGTGGTTGTCAAATTATTCTCTTAATACAAACAAATATAAAATTGAAGAAAGTGGTAGACCAGTTGTTTTTGGCCTGCCATGGTATGTATCACTATTTAGTTCTTCTAATATTGGCATAGGAGATATAAACTATTTATTTTACATTGGAAATTCACTGAACTTCTTTGACAAGCTTCATCTATCTTCCAACTAGAGTTATGGGAAATTATTAAGTTAACTAATTGTAAATGATTGAATTTGTAAAATTCCGACATTCCATATTATACCTTACAAACAAATTACTGTAATGGCACAATAAAGTATAGATGCTTAATTATTAATATGCCTAAAGAAATTAAAAGTTATGTCACAGCCTTTTAAATTAAAGCTATCCTCCATCTGATACATTTTTAACAAAACACTAAGATAAAACCAAACCGGCTTTTGGACTAGGTTGAATTATACTAGCTGTGTATAGCAGGGACAGAGGAAAGGTGTCTTTACTCTATTTTGTTCCCTGTAAATAGAACACATATAGGTGTTTTGAAGAGAACATTGTTTTCCTTTCAATTTTTTAAGAAATGAAATTAATGGCATATAGCATATTTTTTCTTTTAAGTTTTCAATTATTTCAGGATCTTAGAATGAAATAGAATTCTGGTCAAGCTGTAAATCGAAGAGTCATCTGAATTCTTCCCTTTCCCTGAGCCCCTTCAACTCACCAGTCACTGCAAATGTTATCATTTCCACCTCCTAAGTAGTTTTCAGTGCATCCTGTCCTGACTATGTTTTAGGTCAAACTCCCACGAGCTCCTTTCTGGGCCATTGCAATGACCTCTGTGCCTCAAGTCTTGTGCCAGCCAAAGCTACTATTCAGCCTTTCTGAAATGCGAGTCAGAATTTTACAGCTCTCCCAACCTTCTAATGATTCCCTGTAACAGATTAAAGGTTCAAGTTCTTTAGCACAGGGCACAGTCTGTGATGGCTGTAATTCTTCAGTTTAACTTCTGCTAGTCTTAATTTTTAGAAGATGTGGCCAAATAGTTCAGAGAACAGACTGAGTCCAAACTGCACGGTTTCCTCTATCACTGCCATAACCATCACACATTGCTGTGTGACTTGGGGCAAGTTAACGTAGTCTCTCTGTGGTTTGTTTTACTAATTTGTAATACAAGGATGATGACAATAGTACTGTGTGGAGCTGATGTGAAGATTAGTTGAGTGACTGCATGCTAAACTCTAAGAACACTGCCTGCAGGCACGTTAGTGTTGAATCATGTTAGTTCCTCAGTGTCATGCTAAACAGATGTTATCTCAGACAGATCTGATGTTTGCCTTGTCTGGCATGGCTGATATTTACTACCTAACTCACAAACTTCTGTTCATTGTTAAAAATCCAGGGCATGAGTCCCTCCCTCTGAGAACACTTCTCTGACATCCAGGTAGACAAACTCATTACAGTTTATATGATAGCACCACACCTGTGTTACCTCCTGACATTATAATGTGTATGTGCTTCTTCTGCATGTGCACACATGTATATATCTGCATCTGTGCTATTAGGCTGTGACCTTCCAGTTAATAAAACAGAGTTTCCCTTCTCTTGGGAAAAATTCTCCTTACGTGGTATATAAAGCTCTAAGTGTTTGTTGAATGCTGAATGAATAATGCGCTGGGTCATGTCCCAGTAGCTCTATCCCAACAAATGACATTTATCTACACACACACACACACACACACACACTCACACAGCTAGCAAAAATACTTTTAGTGGAAAATACAGATCACTTTGTGCACATTAAATATCATATATCTATTAATTGCTCTTAACATAAGTAAAATAGTATTTACACCATTATTCTGCATTCCCAAAAGCCTATTGCATGGCATCCAAGGTTATCAATCCACACTCTGAAGTTCCCTATTCAGCACAACTTTTTAATTCCTGGATGGCATCTGCCCAGTCCAGTTTAGACTCAGCTGTTTAACCTCAGTTCTCTGACAAATATTTTTAAAAAGACAAATTTCATGTAAAAATTAAATTATATACATGTATACCCAATTAGAGGTTAAAGACTAATTGTACACTGAAACTACTACCTCCCCTTGCAGAGAATCATCATTGACAGATTAGCATTTTGGCACTTATTCTTACAGACTTGTCTTTGAATTTACCAATGTGTACCCATGTCTCTTGAGTGTTCATGTTTCTCTGTGTGTTCAAACATACACCTGTTCACAATTGTAAATATGTACATATTCCTCTGTGTGTTTGTGTATATACTTTAAAGATCATGTTAAATGCTAGGTTTATTTCTACTATTTATTTCACAACAACTTATGAATATTGTACACATATCACTATATATACGTACATCTTTTTTCTTTTTTTAAAGAAGAGAGAGAGAGTAAATTTTATTTATTTATTTGTTTTTTTTTCATCTGTTTTTGGTTTTTCTGACACTTAGGTGTGTATATGGTTCTGGGGTTTGAACCAGGGTCCTTGTGCACGCCAGGCAAGCACTCTACCATTAAGCCACCTCTCCAAACTCTTTTTTTTTTTTCCTGAAAGAATGAATAGCAAACCATTTTTGTAGATACACTATAATTGATAAACTATTGTATTTTCTATTAATAAATGTATAATATTTTAAAATTAGAATTGATGGTCTGATTATTTGCAACTTTTGAAAATATTGACAAGTTACCTGTGAATTTTATGTTCTCTCCTGGCCTTTCTAATTTCCCAAAATTTTGCTGGGTCAGAGATTAGGTTGTGTATATAATTCATGTTTATTAACCATTTGCATTTCTTCTTCTCTATCTGGCCTAGTCACATGTACCTCATTTTTGTTAGATTATTTTTGTTTTCTTTATTAGCTTATATGTTGCAAATATTTTTTCAGGTTAATCATTTATTCTCCAACCTTCTTTTTAATGGAAGTATTTTTTATGTCATGAAATGTATCAAACTCTTTTCTTCTTGATTTATTGCTTCTACAATATATTTAACTTATTTACCCCACACCTTAAAAGGATTATTTGCTAGTGTTTATTTATAGAATCTATGCTTCTTCTTCAAATTTGAATTACTGAACAAATCTGACCAGATTTTGAAATAAAATGTACTATTCAAATTGAAAGCTTAATGTATAAATTTAGCCTGAAAAAAAAAAACCCTACCATTTACAAACCCATGTTTGTAACACATGTAGACACTATACATATTAAAAATAATGAAAAGTTTAAAAATTTGTAAATAAATTCAGGCAGGAAAAAAGAGAAATTGTCTCTATTTTAACATCTTCCTCCTTGTTTGAAGGGCTATATTTACACACATAGCTTAGGCAACTCTCACCCCCATGAATTCATTGGCTGCTATGTTAAGAGTTCTATTGTGGGAAACAATTTGAAAGGGAGTGCTTTTTCTGTGAAAGTTTCAAGATGTGGTCAATGATTTAAAGCATTTCTAATAAGATATGCTATAAAAAAAAGAACGGTGTGAAACGGGGGAGGGGGAATCAATGAAAAAATTTCAAATAGGACTTTGCGTACACTCATTTAGAACCTTTCACTGAAGTTCAGTGTCTAGATTATTTTGTTTATTTTATTGTTCATTAAAGTGCACCTCTGTCTCAAAGTAGAAGCTAAGTGCCAAAATCCTATGCATGTCTCTTCTCAAAGTGTTTCCAGAAAGATGGGAAACAGGAAGTACTGAAAATCCTGTGAGAAACTTTGTTTTTAAATTTCTAACTCAATTTGTATAGATTCAGTGCACTGCTTCATAAATTGTTGTTCAGTGGAACACAAAACCTAAAAGATGCATTTTAATAAAAGCTTTTTATTTAATTCTAAGTTTCTCAAAATCTTTTTTTTTTTAAAAGAGGGTACAATGAGAAAGACAAAGAAACAGACAAGCAATTTTTATTTAGTTTTTCATGTGACTTTCATTCGTCAGACACTTCGCTGTGTACATGGTGCTAGGGTTTGAACTTATGTACTTGCACATGCCAGGCAAACACCATAACTGCCAAGTCACCGCTCCGGGCTTAAGCTTCCCAAAATCTTGACAATGGAATTCTTATTTTTATTAGTGGAAATATACTGAATGCACTCTAGAAAATGTACACTACAGGTTGGAATCAGCACCAAGTTTTGCTTTATGCATTTAAGTCTACGCTAAACTTGTTATTGAAGACAATCATCAGCCAAACTGACTACTTTGTCTACTTAATTTGAAGATCTTGGAGCTGTAATATTGCTTTTAAGATCAAGTTTTATACTAGAGTTCTCTGTGCCAAGCTGAGGTAGCATCTCCCAACTCACCTAATTAGGGGAAATGGTGAAGAATCAAGAAAAACCTTCAGGGACAAAAAGAGCATGATCAATATGTTGAATAATAAAATGAAATTTAATGGCAGAGGTGTTAGAGTAGAACAGTACTTAAGAAAATCTAAGTTCAGATTTTTAAAACTGACTTCATAAAGAATTTTTTTTTTTTTTTTTAGAGAAAGGGACAGTGAGAGAGACAGAGAAAGAAAGAAACAACTTTATTTAGTTTTTCACATGGCCTTAGTTGCTCTAACACTCAGTTGTGTACGTGGTGCTGGGGTTTGAACCCGGGTC
Source organism: Aplodontia rufa (assembly GCA_004027875.1). NCBI lineage: Eukaryota > Metazoa > Chordata > Mammalia > Rodentia > Aplodontiidae > Aplodontia > Aplodontia rufa. The sequence continues at coordinate 42,187 of PVKS010008336.1, read as the reverse complement.
CTCGAGCTTGCCAAGCAAGCGCCGAAACCGCTTAGCGACCGCTCCAGCTCCAGAAATTTTGTTTTAATATATAGTAGGAAGGTTTAACTGTTGTGAAAGACAAGTTTCCTAAACAACAAGATGGTTAGAAGCAAATGTGAAGGCAATGTCAAGGTATAAATGGGTGAACATATTATCTTATACTAAATGAAAGAGGTGAGGTGTAGCCATGGTGGTGCATGCCTACAGTTCCAGACACTTGGGAGGCTGAGGCAGGAGGATCACAAATTTGAAGCCAGCCTGGGTGAATTAGCTAGAACTTGCCTCAAAATAAAAGAAAGAAAGAAAGAAAAAGGAGTGGGAAAGTAAATCAGTGTTGCTTCTGGATTTGATTCCCAAAACTAGGAGAGAGAGAGAGAAAAAGAGAGAAAGAGAGAGAGTGGCCAAGGGAAAGAGAGAGGTGAGACTACGTGGTGCTTAGTGATTATCATAGCAGCGGGATGTGCCATGGGTAGATTTCCATTCTAACAAGTTAGAAGACGTAGTGTTTTATCCTGGTTCTGACTTTTAATATCTGTGTTATTTTTTGATATTTAGATTATTGCCTCTATGTTAGAGCTAATAAAATTTTACTTTGTATCACTATATTACTTTAAGAATCAAAGGATATAAGTTTTTTTAAATGCTACAAAACTATAGTGGTATATTTCAAACATGTGATATTAACTAGAGATAGAATACAGATAGAATACAGATTTTTTTTCTGGCAAATAAGTTTTGGATTCAAACCATTTTGGAAGTGATGAGGAGGAAGGGCTGACTTCCAAAGTAGATAATAACTAATGAATGAGAAAAATCAAAGAGAAGACATCAGTCTTTTGGAAGCCAGGCTTGAAAAGAAGATGAAATAGTGGGATGAAAGCCCTCAAAGGAAATGGACGGGTCAAGAAGAGATTAGTCTCTCTGAAGAAGTCTAGAAAATTATCAGTTATATTAAAGATTAATGAATAAAGTTGGAGAACGACTACGGTTTCAGGGCTGTTCAAGAGTTTCAAATGAAGAAAGGAAATGAGAAACTGGCTAGAAGAGGGAATTACCTGGTAGGACCTGCTAATTTGGAAACAGTGTGCCTGCCAAGTGACATGTTTCCAATATGCTTGTGTTTGTCATCATTATTTGGCTTTCCAATCCTATGAGATATTCATATATTCATGCTGCAGAGTAGCTTTTTCCTTCCCTGACAATTCCTTTTTCACCTTCATGGATATCTCTTCTAAGGTAACAGGCTTTGTTGATGTCTTTTGATACCTGGTAACCATGGTCCATAGAAATTTCTTTAGTAAATCATGAAAATTAGTGTTCTTTCCATTGTGTGCTAATGCAAGTCTCTTCTTCCACAAGCCTGGGTGCAGAATTGCTTCCTTTGGCACCAGGACTTCTGTGATCAACTTTCAGTTTTCATGTCTTTCCAAATTAGGTGGACATATTGATGCAAAAATATGGAAAAGTGTATTATGTCTGAAAAAGAAGTTTGTTATAGTTTGTGCTTCTTTTTTTTTTGTTAATTTGAGGTTTCCACTCTAAAAATAAATCCTTAGACCAAGAATAGTATTATTTTATATTTTATGTAACTATTGACACTTAGCAACTAATAAACACTAGTTATAAATAAAACATGATACATCACCTACTGATTTGGAAAACAAGAAGCCAGTGATTATCTTTTCAGAGACAAAAAGGTTAGCTCAGAGTTTTTATCCAGTATTATATGACTATAGCTTCCAAATTTTGAACTAGACATGATCATCATTTTAATAATGATTTTAATAACGAGAACTAAGATTTTTCTGCTGGTGTGTTATAACTCCTGTGACTTTGAAAGTACTTTTCTTATAAGTTAATCACTTGAGATATGAGAGTCTTGCATCTGATTATTACTTCAGGAATAGAAACAAAGGTAATTCGTAAGTAATCCAAGAATGGGTGAGGCATCAGTTCCGGTTAATTCTCAGATAGGAAGGCCAAAATTCAACAGACATAGAGAAAATATTTGCCATTCACAAGTATACTTGCCACTTAAACCAGTAGGTGGGGTGACATTGTTGACTAATAGAGACAATGGAGAAGTTGTTTTCTCCCTTCTTTTCTTTTTACTATCTCTTACAGCAGCAAATGGGTGGCACAGAAGGAAACACTAAAAGACGGTAGTGATATGTTAGTGATCCCCCTTAGAGATACTTGTCCATTTTACTCTGATTTCCTGGCTTAAGTTTTTTTTTTTCCAAAAAATGTTTTTTTGTTTTTTGTTTTTCGTTTTTTTTTTTTTTAAGAGAGAGCGAGAGAGGGAGAAAGATGAATCAATTTTTATTTAGTTTTTCACGTGGTTTTGGTTGTTGCTCCAAGACTTCATTGTGTACGCGCTGCTGGGGTTCCAACTCGCCTATTCCCACATGCCGAGCAAGCACCGCAACCACCGAGCCACCACGAGCCACCACTCCAGCCCCGCCAAAAAGGATTTTATAAAATGAAAGTGACCATCACATTTTCCTCAAATAACTACACCCAAGATCTGTGCAAACTGGGTTTGCTCTAAGGTCAACGCAGGGCAGGGCTCCTTTCTCTACTGGTGTCCCGTGGAAGGAAGGGAACTCAAAGGAGAAGCGTGCCTTTTCTGACCATGCCTGCAACACTGAGCTCCCCCAGGAGGACTCCATGGGAATGCTGCGTGTGGGAATCTGGACACACCGTGCCCAGGGTGGTGCAATTAGTAGTGTCTTACACATAGGCTTCACTTCACCCGCAACTCTTCTGGCACATTCTTCTCTGGACACAGGCTTGTTAGCATAGATCAGGAATGTCTAAGAGCACTGCTTGCCACAATTGTTCATGTGTGTAAAAGATAACGAGATATTTCAGCTTGCCCCCTAGTACAAGGAGTTGGAAGGATTGACTCTTCAAACACACTGTATTGTACAATTTATGTATTAAACTTAAAACGCTCCCCGGTGTCTTCTTTTTGAATACTTAAGGGTATGACTCAGTGTTGTATTTCTCCAAGGTATTAAGTGCCCATTCTCCTACGATGCATTTAAGTAGCACCTTGTAAACTCAAGAACTGCAAACAGAACTGAGAAAACCCAATAAGCCTTTTTGTTTTCCTGAAGAATACAAGTGTATTGAATACTTTATAAAATGTAAAAATGTTTTTTATTTCAAGTCAGTTTCTAGGATCCAAGAGAACTTCTGCATTCTTTGTCACTTTTGATGTGAAATGTGCAAGGAGAGTGTCTTTTAAAGAGCTCTGAGAGGAGAAAGATTCTTAGTTACAGATTAGATCACTTTGAGCAAACATCCCTTGTCCTTTTGTAAGACCAAGACAAGGGCCGAATGGACTCTCCCCTTCCTGAACCATTTCCATAGTGATGCCACAAAGCCTCATCTGGAAGCTCAGATTTAGAAATAAAGAAAGTGAGTATGAGAAAGTTGGTCTAGTAGCATGAGTTAAATCCAGATAAGATGTAATGCTTTACAATCTAATACTTTTTTTAGAGTTATAGTGGGAAGGGGAAGGGAGGGATAAGGGAGGGTAATTGGGGGCGTACTCCTGGGGATAATTGCAATATCCAGAATATATACACATTTTATATTATTTTGTGAAAATCTTGTAAGGTTGTTCAAAAATAAAATTAAAAAAAAAGAAAGTGAGTAGTTAACAGGACCTGGTATCAAAAATACTAAGGATGGGGCTGGAGCGGTGGCACAGCAGTTACAGTGCTTGGCTGGCATGTACGAGTACGCTGGTTCGAACCCCAGCACCACATACACAATGAAGTGTCAAAACAACAAGGGCCACATGAAAAACTAAATAAAATGGATTCTCTTTCTCTCTCTCTCTCTCTCTCTGTCCCTCTCTCTTTAAAAAAAAAATACTGAGGGTTTCTGGTCCTGTTGTTTCTACATCAATTTTACTCTTCCTTTATCCCACAGAACTACTGGGAAATTCAACCATTTTCAATTTAATTTAATTTTAATCATTGCAAATGTTTCAAAATCCCAAATGAATGAAGAAAAATAAATTAAATACATTTTATATTTTGTTCCTATTTTTTCTGTACTGTTCTACCTGTTTCTATTAGACCATTACCTTAATGAAAGCTATGCTATAACTTTTTTAGGCTGTAATTTCTGAATCTAATTCAGCTATCCTGGATACAAGATATGCTACAGGAAATAAATTATATTTAGGAAGCAAATTTTACTTTGACAATATCTGGCTTAATAATTCTTCGTTTGATATTTTATATATACAACTCTTACTTTTAAGCTATATAGATTCCTGAGCCTCTCATTAAAAAAAAAAAAAAAAAACTTTCATAGTGAAATCCCTAAGTTAATTTTCTAATCTTGAATTCAGGAACTTTTTGAATTACAGTCTATTTTAATATAGCATTTAAAAAATTAAGTCTAATTTTCCCTTCCTTGTAGTTTATTAGAACATAAAATCTTAGAAATGGAGGGAAAACACAAGGAAGAGTTGGACACCTTAAAGGAAGAGAAAGAGAACCTCCAAGGCTTGGTTACTCGTCAAACACACATAATCCAGGAGCTGGAGAAACAGTTAAACAGAGCCACCAACAACAACAGTGCCCTGCAGAAGCAGCAACTGGAGTTCATGGACATGGTCCACAACCTAGTCAGCCTCTGCACTAAAGAAGGCGGTAAGAACTCCCTCTCCTTGGTTTTGTAAATACCTTATTTCGCACAAATGATTCACTATGATTTTCTCCAAAGCAGTGACTGCTGTGTAAAAGCAGCAGGTGAACTTTGTTTTCAGAAGCATGCATGAGATTTTGTTGACTTTTTTGGTTTTTAAGAGAGAGTCTGTGTGATAGAAAGAGGGAGCCGATTTCATTTATTTTTTCATCTGTTTTTTGTTTTTCTGACGCTTGGTTGTGTATGTGCTGCTGGGGTTCGAAACCAGCCCCTAACGTATGCCAGGCAAGTGCTCTACCGCTGAACCACCTCTCCAGTCCTGTGGAAAGTTGCCTTATTTCTAATTTCAGAGAATGTATTCCTATGTTCAAATTTGTGAATCCACAATATTTTTCTAGAAGAGTTTTCTAACATCTTTTGCTTTTTGGTCTTTTTAACCTTAGATAAAGTCTATTGTACTGACATGGATAAATATTTGATATGATGGCATCAGACACTTAACCATATAGGACAGAAATTTGCCAAAGCTAAAGATTAGTTCAGAAGAGTCTCAGGAGTATCCCTGTATTAAAAGTAATGTTTTATGAACTATCTTTGAATTGTTAGGGTGATACCAGCTGATGATTTTGTTGACAGGGTGGGTTGAAAACAAAAAGAGATCTTCTCACTAAACTAATATTAATTGTTTCCTTTTTAGGAAGAGATGAGGGAGGAAAATGTTGCTTTCAGAAAAAAGGGAATTAGAGACATTTCCTAAAATTAAGGAAGAAAGAATGATTATTATTAAGAATATTTATTAAGATCTTTGTCTTTAGTCCTATGCAGGGAAGATTTAATCACGGGGTCTAGGAATATTTTTTCTTGGATATCTTTGTGATGGCAGAAATTACAATTTTTCTAAATCTCACTAATGTCCAAAGCCATATAGCTATTGGACATATCTATAGGCCTCTCTGTCCTTTAGAGGACATCCATCCATCTACCCAGGCATGCACACCACAATTTTGAATGAGTGCCTCTGTGTGCATCTGTCAATTGCAAGTAGAACCTCCCCAGCCCCCCAGCGCAGGTCTTCAAAGCTTGGGGCTTGAGGTTACCTTCTGTAATCCTGCTCTCTACCCAGCCTTTCTCTTAGTGAAAATGGAATCATAAATGGTGATGAGTGAAAGAGACACCACTTACTTCTGAAAGTTAATGTCATTGTTGAGCTGTGGCTTAGGTGACTATCAAATACGGACTCAGTGTGCATATGTGATGCTCACATGTTAGAGGCACCTTTAATCTAATAGTGGTCTTGAGTGACATAAAGAATTAGCTCAATTTCAAACTCTCATGTATAGATATGAATGCAGAAGATAACTCTGTATTAAGTGAGCTTGTTTTAAAGACATTTCACATTTCTCTGTTACACTCCATTACCTTGAGTTATATCTCCTTTAGATAGTCTAAACAATCCTTTAATATACTTTGTGAAGTAACATTTTTTAAAAAACAGTGAGTCCCCAGAGCTCATTTGGGTGTGCTCAGTAATGTGATTGGGAAGGGAAAAACCTGCTAATCAGTCAGACCCTGCCAAAACCCTGAGCTGGAGCCCACTAGAAGGAAAGCACGGTAGGATTGTGCCAGAGAATTTTAATAGTGCTCATGAGTATTTAGAAATTAAGTATTAATATGAGGCATATCTACTCTCATATTGAGATGAATACATTTGAGGGAAAATTGAAAACACATTTTTCTTATCATCCTGAGACTTAAAGCACATGGAGTTGAGTAGTTGTTATTTTTTTTTTTCTCACCATTTTAGAGATGTCAAGCTCTGGTGATTCTCACAGAGCTCGTATGTCTGCTTGCTTATCATAATATAACTTATTTTCTGAGTATTTGTCTAATAAATAATGACTTAATGCTTTTAGATGCAGGGAGTATGATTTTAAAATTAAAGTTTCTGCCAAGGTTTGGAGTTTGGGTGCAAGATCAGGCAGCCAGGCAACTGTTGAATTCATTTTATTGAACAGTTATGATGGCAACCATGATAGATGGTACCCTCCATACCCATTCAGGGTGTCTAATCTATGATTTAGCACATCCAAAAAATAGCAGTGATAATAATAGAGGCTGTAACTGTCTAATACTCTAGGTCTCCAGCTATAGTTTTTCCTTCTAAAAATGCAATTGTAAAGCAAATCTTGTTTTGACCCTAAAGGGTATTGCCTGATTTTTCAATGAGTTCTGTGCGCTGATAGCCATAGGTATTATTTGCTTCTTGTTACTCTGTTTATCCCTTTAATCTCAGTTTAGTATTCTATCTAAAATACTTCCTTAACATCTCAAAAGAGATATAAAACCGGGAAGTAGCTCTCAATAAGGTTTATGTCAAGATGTACGTTATCTTCATATCTTTTTTTTCACCGTAGCTATAACCTTCAATTGCTATGAATTTAAAATTTAAAATGCTTTGGTGTGCTTTGCTGGTACAGTATCTCCTGGGCTCACCTTGGACAATGAATTCTGGAATATAATTGGGCATTTACCAGTTTCTCTTCTGATCAGAATCAAGGTTCAAGCCATAGACTGAAATGCATCTTTATTTCTCTTATTTGTTCCCTTTTCAGTCTCTCCTTTATGACCAAAAATTTATGTATCGCATTAATTTATTATTTAACAAAGGATTATATCTAAATATTTTACCTTTCAGTTTGTTGGTTTGCAAATACCCCAAAATTAACATACCATCACGAATACACCAAATTTTCTAAAATGTACATTTAAAAAAATTGAATAGTGCTTTTCTGATTTTCAAAAAAATATCGAGAGTTGTGTCATAGTCCAAAAAACCAAAAGCCAAATATTTTATATTTATATATTAACATATATATATATATGTATATATATATATATATATTTATAAAAGTCTTCTTGTTTCAATTAGGCCCAGTCATTTATGGAAAGACTCCTGCATATAACACATTAAATACATAAATACAAGAAAATAATTTTTTTAGTGAGTTTTCTGTTAATGGCAATTAAAATAACAATTATAAAGCCATCTCATAACTTAGAAAGTAGGGATAATTATGTATGTTTTACCATGATAACTAAATGAGATGCTCAATATAAAAGCAAATGATGGGCTGGAGTGGTGGCGTGGCAGTTACGGAGCTTGCCTGCCATGCCCGAGTATACGAGTTCAAACCCCAGCACCATGTACACGGTGAATTGTCTGAGGAATGAAAGTCACATGAAAAATTAAATAAAAATTGTTTTCTCTTTCTCTCTCTCTCTCACTGTTCCCTCTTTCTTTAAAAAAGAAAAGAAAAGAAAACATGATAAAGTACTGAGGACACAGATTGCTCATTAAACTTTAATCCCATCTTTCTCCTCCAAGGGACAAGGTTCTATTAAACAGTCATCAATTAAGTTCTCTCTATAAGCAAAACTTTTTGTGGACAATGTTTGAATACAATACCCTGGAGTGTTTATTTATTTATAGTCATCCAAGCAATTTCTTTTGGCCTTGGTTTTCTTATCTTTAAAATAAGATCACAAGATTTACCTCAACCTTTACTTGTCAATGTATAGTTCAAAATTGCTGAAAGAGTGAATTTAAAATGTCTCATCACAAAGAAATGACAATTTTGTGAGATGACGAATATGTTAATTAGTATGATTTGATCATAACACAGTGTGAACATGAATCAAAATATCACATTTTATTTCATGAATATATATAATTATTCTTTGTCAATAAAAAAGAAAAGAAAAATAAAATCCCTGGAACAAATCAAGTACTTGATTAGCAAAAATATTTTTTAAAAGAATTGTAAAAGATTAATGTAAAATGCATAGTATCTGTGCTGGTTCATAACAAATGCTCAAAATGTAGTTTTAAAAATTTCATTTTCATGCCTTCTAAACTGCTTATAATTTATTACAGTTAGGAATAAATGTTGCCTAGAAATGTACCTCTGCATGTGTAGTTCTGCAGTACATTTTCTATTAAAATATCTGATGTCATGAGATCCAAGATGTACAACTGATGAACACATTTTCTGAAATAACTTAAAAAGCTTGCCTGTGCATGTTCCAAATAAACAACAGTGATGTCTTAGGCAAACAGTCATTTTGAACTGAATTATATCCATTTTGCATGGCTTCCGGGTAACACATTTATTTTTGTCAAACTTTAGTCTGCAAACATTTGTTTGCATTTATTCTTAGAAGCATTACCCAGTAAAGAAATATGATCCACAATGTTATCACAGTGTCAAAGCTTAGTTGATTGCTTCATGCTTTTGGCAATTCACAGTTATTGCTGGAATTAAATAGTTTACATTGATAATGACATGGAAATAAGGTTTGGAATTCTTTGGGGGAGCATAATTGAGTACTGTGACTGTCAAAGAGTCACTAGTCATCTGTGTGCACTGGTGATTAAAACATCATCGCGTATGTTGAACACACAAAGCAAACATCATATTGTGTGATTGAGAAGTTAATTTCCAAAGAAGCATTCACAGAAAGGGAAGATAAAAAGAAAAGAAAAAAGAAAACACGAAACAGTGTTTACACTCCATCATAAAATGACACAGACCGATTGTCTCACTGTCCAAATCAGCTTGGAGCACATTCCTGCTATACCAAAATGTGATTCATAACTTTATCCATTCATTCAAAAAATAGTTCTGCAACAACTGTTCTGTTTCAGATTCTCTTCTGGGGAATAAGGATGTTTATCTCTTTTAATTTAACAAATATTTGCTAAGTGCTTATAGTGTGACAGATACTGTTCAGACCACTGGGAAGGAAAAAGAAAAGAAGAGAGGAAAAAGAGGGAAGGTGGGAAGGAAAGAAAGAAAGAAGCATTTCAGTTTGTTGATTCAAGGAACCTCGAGTCTGATGGGAGGAGAACCTGGTAAATGCCCAATTATATTCCAGAATTCACTGTCCAAGGTGAGCCCAGGGGATACTGCGCCAGCAAAGCACAGTGAAGGAATATTAAATTATGGCAAGGACACAGGAATGAGGGCAGAATCGATTCTATAGAGTCTTGGGGACTTTATTGAATGCTTAGCATGACTCTAGAAGTGTCTGAACTTTGCCCATGAACTTCATCCTCATTGTAACAGCATGAGGGAGCTACCAAGTCCAGCACCATTATAACTTCCAAAGGGAATCTGAGAATTTGCTCAAGTTCGCAAAGCCGGTCTCAGTTGATCTAGCAGAGGCAGATCGGCTCTCCTGGGAGAGGATAGCCAAGTCTTTAAAAGGAAGGAAATGGAGGATGCTCCACAGAGGCCAAACAACATGTATATTGTCCAGGAAACATGAGAGCAAGGGATGGGAATGATACAATTAGATGCACAGTTTAAATCTCAGAATCAAGGGCAAGGGAACAGTAAAAGAACTGAAGATCAAGGAGATAGCATTTTTTTTCTCATAAAGCAACGATGTGTCAATATATAAGGATAATGGTAGAATCTGCATTTTCCCAGTCACAATGGAGAAAGAATTTATTGGCAAGTTGAAAATCCTGAAAGCAGGGAGACTTAATAGAGTTTTTGCCATTGTTTTGTCAGAAAAATTTTAACACAAGCCAGGCTTCTGAGGCCAATGCACATATTAATTCATTTAATTTTGATAATATCCCTATAAGATAGGTGCCATTACTGGCTACTTATGACAAATAAAGAAACTAAGTATATAGTGGCAAATAATTTCCAAATAACACACTACTAGCAAATGTGAGCTGAGATTTGGGCGTTGAGAATCTGCCCTGGCGTCTGTATGTTACCCACTATATTTCATCGTGCTGGGAAGGCAGAGCTGATAGTGTCCTTTGGATCCTCAAAGTGATTTCTTAGAAGAGAAATCATAGTTCAGCATCAAACACAGGAAAGGTAAGTGAGGAAAATTTATAACAGAAATAATTATAATTCATAAGAAATAATGACTTTCTAGAAGTAGAATCAAACACAACTTCTGAGCTTCTGGGTTAAGTAACTGAGAAACTGTAGATGACTTTTGAAAATCGACAACCTGTGCGGAGAGGTAAGACTAAGGCAGAAAGAGAATGAGTTTGGTTTCAGGGGTACACTCTGAGGTGTCTATAGAATCCAGCAGCCAGGGCAATGGGAATGTGGAGGTCATCAGAGAGATCTGATTGGTGTATCTTCAGACAGAAGGCAAAATCACTGAAGGTGCATAAAAATATCACTCCCAGCTGTATGGGGGGGTCACGGGTCTGTTGGAGAATCAGACACAAACTGTGGGATCTTTCCTTCCCACTTAGCCCCTCCCCGTAGTGCAGTACACAGACATGAATTTGAGTCCAGTTTCAAGGAATTTACATACCATGGATCTGTGCTCATTTTATAAAACAATCAGAGTAAAATCAAATCAAGACAAATTTTGTAGTTCTTTATGGGACAGATTAAGAGAGAAACAGGGAGAGAGATAAGGAGAGAGATAGCGAGAGAGCAAAATAAAAACAGTAAATTGGGGGGATAGAGTAGTAAGCAGCGTGGTGGGAAATCAAGACTGCAGTGAAAAGTGTTCTTCTCAGTGTCAGTTGAATTTTGTGATGGGATGTGACCTTTGGTAGCAAGGCTTAACTGCATGGTTCAATTGCATAATATGAAGACTAAAATTAATGAAAGAATGTGAAAACAGAAACCAAATGTATCCACATTCGAGAAACTTGGATGTGAAAGGACAGTAACAGGTTTAGGTAGACAGGAGTAAAAGAAACTCAAAAATAAATATCAAAAATTGTGCACATGTTTATATACTTAGTTCCTTATTAAGAAATTCAAATTTCAGCATGTAGGAGCCTCTCCTGAAGTTCATTTCAAAAATTCCTTCACATTATCTGAACGACATAATGACTAATAGTAAAGATTTTTAAGTCATCTACATTATTTGGGCTAAGGGTCTTTCCCAGAGGCTGAGTGCAGTGGTATGGGACATTTTATCATTATTTTCTGTCCTCTGGCTTTCTTAAGAGGGGAAATGAAGCATTTGCTTTCCTCCTGGTGCCGAGGAGTCATTTGGCTCTGTTCTCAGAATAATTCTACCATCTGAAAGGAATTTACCTCCTGTGAAGTGTCTATTGAGTTCGTGAAGTGAATCATTCAGTCAAGGAATGAGATAGTTTGAGTTGCAAGTCCCTTGAGTTAAGAATGACTTTAAAAACATCAGAAGCGATGGGAGGAAATTAAAACTCCTTGAATGTCACTCACATAAACATTGATAAAATTGGGAAATATCATTTTCATTGACCAAGTAAAAATGCTTGGTTTTTAGTCAACTACTTGTAATGCACAATTTAATACTAGGTAGAAAAAGAAAGAAAAATACAGGAAGTTCTCTGCTGAACACCACAGTGAGTACTTGTTCCCATTTAATGAGGGAAATGCTTTATCTTGACAGAAAATTATATGTCAAACATTTACAATTTCCTTAAAATGAACTACACTATCTAGCACTTCCTTTCATAAAACCCAATGGCTTAAGTGGAAAGGGACTGTTTATTTTTGGAAATAGTATATTTCTCCTTTTTGATGGAGCATGTTATCTGCCTTTTGAAAAGTCTTAATTTCTGTAAAAAAAAAAATTGTGTGAATAGTGGATAGCTAAACTCATGATAACAAAATAAAAAGTAATACAGTCCTTGACCTCTCCCATGAACTGCTTCTAAACCACATCTTTTAAAAGACATTTGAAATTTTGTGGTTAATTCTCTTTCGGAACTGGAGTTTCAACTTTAGAAACCAGATGAGCTATCTGCAAATGGATATCTCCTGGTTCCAGCTGGGCCTGGAAGTCACCAAAAGACCACAAAAAAAGAGTGCTTCCTTGTTATTCCAACATTACCATGAGCAAACTCCACTCCTCTTGTGATTTCATAGCCTGGTTAGCTAAAGCAAAGAAACATAAATAGTTTGAATAAAATTTCGACCAAGTCATTTCCTGGACTCATCCACACTCAAGTCAAATTTAGTAGATATTTTCTAAATGAAACAGTGGGCATTAGTTACGGGTGAGTTACAGTACTTTACACAGAACCAGATGACACCTATAATTGGTCTCAGAGAAAAATTAAAAAAAAAAAACTGTTTCATTAGATGTTTTCAGGTAGGTATGCATCTCATGAATTATGCAGTGGAACCGTCCTGAAATTTCTTATACTTTAAGGAAAAATGAATAAGATCTGGGAATCGCTACAACTGTACAATTAGCTATGAATATACATAAATAATATTTATTTTTAGTATAAGATTTTGCTAAAAGTCAATTTAAAGAATTTTTAAAACTAGTGGTAGAGGAGGGAGAGCATTTGTGGAATGTGAACTAGGTCTTGGGTTCCCTCACCAGTACCACAAAAATATAAGTAAAATATACTAGTGATACAAGATATATTCAGCTACCTATGCAAACTCAATTGATTTTCAACTCAAGAATACAATATTATAACTAATTTGAATCTCATCCTATGACTGGCTTGAGCATTCACATTCTGAGTGGAGGAGGGTCTTCCTTGACATCAGAGATGTCTGAGATAGTATCATATTAAAATGGAACCAATCAAGGAGGATCATCCTCTTTAATGGGTTTATGATTTAAAAAATTATTAAATGTAATAGTTAAATCAAACCTTTTTGATTTGAGTATTTATCATGTCTTTGCATAGAATCACAATAATTTTTAGATGGGAACATTCTGTTTTCATGACCAGGATGAGTTCTTTTAGGACGATGAGTTTGAACTCTGGATTCAGTTTTAAGGGAGGGTCCACCAGTTATTTACATCTCTTATGCACACCGACACACATAATGCTAATCTCAGCAATTCATCCTATAGCCCATCTTCCTAGAGCTAGCATTTAGATTGTGGTGGCTTCTTCATTAGGTCTTCCAGCAGCCGTGACAGATGCCATCAGAGCTTGGGATGTGGTGATTTAGAAGGAACAGGAATCAAGACATCTGAGTTCTAGCTCTGCTGCTAGGTGGCATAAAATAAAGTATCAGATGCCATAGAGTTTGTCTGGTATCCTAGACAAACCCTGATACATTATGATTTCTGCCAATCATCCCATACATTCTCACACTTTATGATTCCTATCAATCTTCAATACCTTGGTTTTATGCCTGCTACTGCCTTGGCAAGCCCTATGATTACAGTTGAAACCCAAGTAGAAACCCACTGGAAGTCAAATACTGTTCTTCAAGTACATTACACCCCAATTATAAGAATCAAGGTGACACACGTGGTGACAGTCAACACTTCTTTACTTAAAATGTTGAAGTGAAAACGTTTTTGTATGTCAGTTTTCTAAAGCATCTGGTGACTACTTTCTTTGCTTACAGCATGGATCAAAGATTTTCATTCCATTTTTTCATGACTTTTACTGAAAACAATTATTTTTCCACTCATAAAAGGGCACAAAAGATGCCTTTTTAAACTCTTCCACATGCAGAGGAAGTCCTTTCTGCAAAATCAATATATTTCAGTCAGTCTGAAAACATTACATGGGAAATTAACATACTTGAAACACCTGAAATATTTTTCTTAATGAAGTGACTTTCTGAATCAATGGCAAGGGTCATTCACAACTCCCCAACAGGGTGCCCAAGCTAAAACACAGAAATGAGTGCTATGAAAAATGAGTGATTACTTAATTAAATAAAGTTTATATGCAACTCCATGTTTAATTTTTCATCTATTCTTGGTTGCTTTAAGCAGCAGTAGATATAGAACATACATTAAATTATGCACATGAGTCCTATCACTTCAGAATAGTATTACAAAGCTTATTTAAATATACTCATAAAACTCTAGTAGAAAAATGTAGAATTATTGGATATTTTATTCTTCTTCAATTAAAAATGTGCCACAAAACTAGAGATCCATCAATGACATATATTGCTTAGCATATCCACAGATTTAGCAGTTTATGTGCTTATACACATAACTCAATATTATTAAATTTTATACCTACATCGTGGATGAAACATTTTCCACATAATGAGATGTATTATTATTAACTATTAAAATTTTAAGAAAATTCAAAAATATTGTGATGATAAAATTTTTGCATTGTCTTTAATCTCAATTTTTCAGAAGAGAAAATTGAATACAATTTTGACTTTTTCTAATAATTGAATTCATTATCAATATGAATTAGTTTATATCATAACTTCATGGTGTCTTTAAGAAGGTATAAATTTGTCTATCTTATATAATGCTCAGTATTATCATTTTTAATTTATTTTTAATTTCACTGTCTTTTTCTCATACACACACAAGCTTACCATTATTAGTTTCCTGTTGTCTTCATGCCTGATACTGGAAGATGAACACAAACACACCTATTCACACAAACACAAACACATGCGCCTACTCTCACCTCCCCCACCAAACTTTCTAAACTTGCAGCTTCTAACAAGAGTCTGTAAGATCAGAGACCAAGTAGCAAGGCTTAGGAGAATAATACCTGAAATTAATGGGAATTAGTCCTAATTCAGTGTGACTTTTAGGTATGGACATTAGGAAATCCATTGTCGATTAATATGAGCATTCAGAATGCTCAGGAACCTTTTCATTCATTCTTTTCTTTCTTCTCTCTTTTTCCCTTTCCTTCTTTCTTTTTTTCTTTAGATCAGGGGTAGAGCTCAGACCCTTGTATAGGCAAATGCTCCACCACTGAGCTGCACCCCGCCGCCACAGACCTCTTATTTCCTAATCCTGTTAGCCAACCTTTGAAGTTGGGGACTGTCATGGATTCACGTTTCTGCTGAGGGTCCCCATCTCCTAGAGGATTCCACTGTCTGCAGCTCTTTTTTATCCTCATGTCAACATTTTTCTTCTTGCCATTTCTGCCTTCTGACACTTTCCTATACATTGCGCTTCTACTAGAATCATCTATATCCATTCAGAATTAAAGCCTGTGCTGAACCACCCTGGAATCTGGGTGTGACTTTGTCAGCTGAAAAGTGTTGGTGGAGATTCTGCAACAGATGACTCACTGGAGCCCTGCTTGGGTTTGGCTTTACTCTGGAGGCTGATTAAAAAGTAGTTAAGATTTTCATCTTTATAACCTGAGTGTTCTGCTACTTGTAAATTGTGTGAAGTCAGATAGCATCTCTGGGCTTTAGTTATGTCATATATAAAATATTAAAACTTTTTCTCATAAGATATTTATGAGGATTAATGAAGCATGTAAAACATACTTGGCATACAAAATACAGAATTTAGCACCTAGTAAGAATTCAATGAATATTAGTTTATTATATTATGATCATGATTATTCCACCAAGAAGAAGATAGATAAGATTTTACAGATTATCTATAAAATATAAACATATAAGAATTTAAATAAGAGTACAATAGCTCATTGTCCAAAACATTGTAATTAAGTAATTAGGAAGTAGATTGTGTTCAAGTGTTCCCTTATGGCAGAGTTGGAAAGACTATGGGGGAAAAAAAAAGAGTAGTTTTCATAAGAGAAGCTTTCAGCTACATAATCAAATACTTCAAAATTAGAGTATTTAAGAATATAATACATATATATGGTAGCATAGATATTTATAGGTTAAACAACATGCAATTGCCTTTTTTTGTAGGCTAGAAACATTATGCTGAGATCTTAGCTCACAGATATGTAGGTTTGTACACATGTGTTTTATATAAGAAAAAATATTCATGAAATTTTCAGTTTATAAGCATAAAGTTGTTATGTATTTATATAGTTAAATATATTTGCATATGCATTTATTATTAAAGTCTTTTGTAAGTCTTCCTCATCCTTATAACTGAACATGGGATATTGAAACGTGGACTTCCTGGAAATCTTTTAATTTGTTCACACTCTTGCAATAAAAGGTATTACCTTCTTCTACTTTTAAAAGTTCTTCCAAAATAGGATTCTAGGCAATGTCTCTAAAGTGGCCTTCCTGTGAAATGCCCACACACCTGGCTAAAGTGTATAGAATCTTATCAATCGTTTGCCTATTTGCACCTTGTCAGATTTGCCATTTGTACTCAGCCATATGCTCAGTGAACTTCAGTGAACTGTTGAAATCATAGACTTAGGGTCAGTTTCTAATGCTATGATCTGCCTAATGATGGTGGCTCAAAAAATTCCACGAGGATTTTCCTTGAACACATAACTTGATCCACATGTATTCTAATGTTCACTGAATACTGGAAAGCTGTGACTCACGAGCCACATTTAAGTTTAATAAAGAATGTTTGAATAATTGATTTCTTAAGGAAGTGGAAAGGAAGAAAGGCCTTGGTGTTCTGCATCGTCTCTGGTAGCAAGGCTAATTGTATTGTGTTCTTTGCTAAGGTTGCTGAGACTCAGAATCACCAGTTCCGCATTCCAGGAAGTTTTGTCTGGAAGGTTCATCTGAATTGAAGTGACCCTCTTCCTCAGCTTTTATGGTCCTTCCCTGAAGTCAGTCTAGTAGCAGATACACCATCTGGATTGAAATTGGTGAAATGCAGGGAAGAGCAAGATACAGTCAGCAGCTGCTGGCATCAGAGTCTCAGGTTGCTTATTGACTGAATGTTGGCTGGTGAAAGACAGACATGCACCTGCTTATGTCTCCATTCTTTCCCTTTGAATGAAAAGATTTGGTTATATAGATAAGGCTAAATGAAAAGAATGAATGATGATTTTTCCTATGGCTTTCTAGATTTAGTTTCTGATATTGGTGTGAAGGAAGTCTTTGAACTAACATACCAGTCTCTTAGAATTTAGCTCAGATAAGCATTTCTATATGTTGCATTATTTATCTTCTAAGCAGCCTTCCCCGAGTCCACTTGGCAGATGGAAGATGTTTTCCTTGAATGTTCCCAGAGTACTTGACATAAACTTCTAAGGCAGCAATTGTCCTCATTCTCTCTTTTGGGTACTACATTTAAACTGATAACACTGTGACCCTACAAGGTGTTTTTAGCTGTCATGTGGCCAGGTAGAGGGCCAACAGATATGAGTCAGGGCAAAGATACAGAAACCAATTCCTAGTCATTTTGTTTGAAACCCATTTTGGTCAGCTTTTCTGTTGCTGTGACTAAACAACCTGACAAGAACAATTTTTGGTTGGAAAGGTTTATTTTGAGGGCTCAGAGTTTTGGAAGTCTTACTCCATGAAAGGCTCCATTCCTCAGGGCTCCAGATGAGATGAACATCATGGCAGCAGGCATGACTCCAGGGAGCAGAGACCTCAAGATGTCACATTGAGGAGCAAAGAAACTCCATGCCAGATACAGAATATATACCCCAAATGCATGCCCCCCAATGACCCACCTCCTCCAGCCACAACCTACCAGCCTGCATATACTAGCTAATTCTTATAAGGGGATTAACTAACTGATTGGGTTAAGGCTTTTATAACTCAATAATTTCACCTCAGCCTTCCCAGATTGTCACATGTTAGCTATTGGGGGACACCTCACATTCAAACCATAACAATACCGGATCATGCCTCACCTAGATTTCTACCCTGGCTTGATCAATTCTATGATGCAATAAATGATCTGTTTTGCTTAAACTGGCTTGAGTTGAGTTTTTGCCTGCCATGGATATAGTTATCATGAGCTATCGCGGAATATTTACTCATATCATCTTACTCCCATCAGGCTGATCACATTAAGGGCAGATTTGCATTTTCTTATGTATCTCCATTGTCTAGGAAGTCTTACATATAGAAGTTGGTCAATCCGTATTTGTTGAATTCATTAATTAACTAAGAAGGGACATGAGTCAGAGAGACCTATAAAAAAGCCATAGTCTGATTCTTATATTTATTTTTAATTTTTAACTGATGACAATTGGGGAAAGAAGCTGGATTGGTGAGACAAAGGAGCACAGGGTTTGGAAGGAAAGATTAGGTGACAAAATGAATGAAAATCGTGGTAAGAGAAGGGACTACCTGACAGACAGTAGAAATTGGGGTCACAAGGTCAAGAGAGAGGCAAATACAGAGTTCAAAATGCTTGTATGTCTTATAATTGGGGAAGTTTGAAGTCAGGGTAAACAGTTTGCAAAATTAGTAGATGTATAAGGAATAAAGATACAAGAACGGAATCCTAGTAAACATGCACATGGTAAGTGAGGAGAAAGCCATAAAGATAAAGGAGAAAGGACAATTAGAAAAGTCAAAAAGTGACCAGGAGGGGCCAACACGAAAGATGAAGGAGAGGCAGAGACAACTTCTGAAGTATAGAGGGAGTGGAGGAGACATACTAAAAATCCCTGAAAGTTGACTAAACAGGGAGAGAGGATTGGAGTGGGATTTCATCTTTAAAAGGGGGGAAATTAGGCTTGGAGTGGTGGCTCAGCGGTTATGGCACTTGCCCGACATGCACAAGTGCTCGGGTTCAAACCCCAGCACTCACATACACAACTAAGTGTCAGAGTAAAGAAAGCCAGAATGCCACGTGAAAAAAAATCTAAATAAAAACTAATTCTCTCTGTCTGTCTTTCTCTCTTACTGTCTCTATTAAAAAAAAAAAAGGAGAATTTAAAAGGTACTCTGCAAGAAGTATGATAGAAATTTGTTAGAGATGACAGTGTTTGCAATCTAAGAATGGGGGTGAGGAAGTGGATGAAGTCTCTCCCATCTGCAGGCTAGGATTTGCCTAGGTGAGAATGACTGGTGAAAGGAATGTCTATGGGGAATCACAGAGAAAGCCATCTGAACCATTCCCAAATGCCCCAGTGAAAGCCAGTGGCTAGGACAAAAGAAAGGGGCTAGGAAAGGGCTGATAG
The DNA here is from genome assembly GCA_004027875.1 of Aplodontia rufa. Classification (NCBI taxonomy): domain Eukaryota; kingdom Metazoa; phylum Chordata; class Mammalia; order Rodentia; family Aplodontiidae; genus Aplodontia; species Aplodontia rufa. The sequence continues at coordinate 22,719 of PVKS010008336.1, read as the reverse complement.
AATGGTGGGGATAGTGCCATTCAAGTAGAAGAAAGACCTACTCATTAGAAATTAAGGAATAGGGGAGGAAAAGATGAGTTAGTGGTCAAAGCTGGAACTTTAGGTGTAAAGATCAATTTTTTAATTCATTCTTCCAAATCTATCTTTACAAAAATCTTCAACCACTTTGAAAGATAGGTAGAGACCACTATCAAGTCTCTGGATCACACACTGCCCCAACTCTGTCTAGGTGTTACCTGTTGTATACTCTTCCATCAAGGATTCTGTGCTCTTGTCATTTATCATATTTCATATTTCTGCAGGCCCTCTTCTCCATCTAATTGAATCTTAAGTCTTTCTTAAAAAAAAAAAAAGGATAACTAGTGCTGATACTTATAAAATTCAGTATATTCATCTTTGTGATTGTCAGTGTTATATCTAAGCACAGCTTTGAGCTTCAGAAAACTCCAGTATTTGAGAAAAATAGTCCTGCCAAAAGTTACAGCCAACATGTTGTTATGTTTTTTGTACCTCGTTTTATCTTAAATGGTTTTTAAATCTGAACTATTAAGGTGATGTTTATAGTAAAGAGTAAGATTAGATTCTCTATTTCTTCTAGGCTGAAACAACAATGATATAATCTGAATATCCGGTGCATGTATGAAGTATGTCAATTAGTCAAGTTTGATGAAGAGAGGCCAATTCAGTATAATCTTATATATAACCAGTCAGCTGTCCCTGCCATATCTCAGGAACTGCAATGTTTGAACTTCAGGCTGAAAGGCAGCAGCTCCCATCATCCCAGAGACTGAACCAACTGACTTTTCATTCTCTGCTAGTGTATAAGAATGAATAACAATTTAATATTGCTGCTATTATTATCATTATTATATCAACAATGATAATTACTATTTCAAATGCTTCACCCACTCCGCTTATACTTCATATAACTACCTTAAAATATGTATAACCACCTCCCTTTATAGATTAAAGTAAATAAATAAATAAATAAAAACCTGAGAGGTCACCCTACCCATATACAGGGAGTTTTCTTTAAACCACAGTATATTCTAAAAGTAACAAAGGTAAGCTATGGATAGAGCTTTTAAATTGATATTTAAATGCTTCAATGCTCTAAACTATAACCTGAATCAAACTTTAAAGCATCATGCTGGATCATAAGTAATTAAAAGCAAAAAGTCTAGTCTATTTGGAAAGATTATATCTTCTCTGAAAAAATGTATTTCAATTTTTCAAAAAATCATTAAATTTTACTGAAATAAAATGTAATAGCAATAACAGAAATCGCAGTATAACCATAGTACTAGTTTATCTTTTGATATCTTTTGATAACAGAGTCTTCAAACCATTTTTATTTTCCTAGGAATAGAATTTGTATTCACAATTTGGAAAACATATTTATATAGTGAATTGCCTCAAAAACAAGATGATAATCAACATCCCCCTTTTCTCTATCGTTGAAAGCATGTATGAAATACCTTCCCTCTTCCCACAGGATAATTCCTCTTCTCATATCTTCCTGAAGTAGAAAAGAAAAGGAGGAGGTCGCAGAGGGGAGAAAAGGGAATGTATTCTCCCTGTACAACCACATACAAGAGGGCAGGAAGTGGTATATTCAACAAGAGAAGCATTTTCTCCTTAGATAAATGATTCTTTATCTCTCACCCAGAAAAGTGGGTTTACCAATGGGTTCCTGTTGGCCACATTTTCCTGTTTTTTTCATGCTTTCAAACAATCATAAATTTTAGTTGGTATTTTCTACGTTCTATTTTAGGCATCTAATTGGATAATTTTTTTACTTTAAAACATGAGAAAAGTAGTTTTTAGAAAAGTTTTATTTTTTAAAAATAATATACCATAAAATTGTAATAAGCAAATACCAATGAACTATATTGATGCTTTGAAAGTAGTATTTATTTTATTTTTTTGCTCAAAAATCAATCCTTTATTTTAATGATGCACTGAGGATTATTCAAAAGAACCACTGTAGTTAACTTTACTGAGGGTAAACTAGAGTACTATTAATTTTGCGTAGTTAAATCATTCTTTTTTCTTTTTTTGTTGTTGTTCAACATAGTCTTACATATTGTAGGAAATCATTTTTAAATATTCATACATACATAAGTATTGTCAAAGTAAGTTAAACCCCAGTGTCCAGGATCTCCCCACCACCCATTCCCCAATCTCATATCTCTGTAATTCCATGTTATAGATAGAAATGAGCTTATACATGTATATTAATTATTAAAATTTCTGGGTTTATATGCCTGCCTGTGTATAGTTAGGCTTCTCATGGGAGTCAAGTATACCCACCTGTATTGATACCCTCCTTTTCCCTCCCTCTCTTCCCTCCTTTCCTCCTTTCTCCCCTCACCTTCATAGTTATGGTTCCCCCAGCTTATGATATACTTCAGCTTTGGTGGGTTTACTAATTAGCTAACTTTACTAATAGCTAACTTTCATCCTATGTTAGGATTTACTCTAGCTTCCACATATGAGATAAAACATTTGACCCTTAAGTCTCTGTGTTTGGGTTGTTTCACTCAGCATGATTTTTTTCCATTTCCATTTGTTTAGCTGCAAAGGCCAAGATATCGTTCTTTCTAATAGCAGAGTAGAACTCCATTGTATGTGTGCGTGTGTATATATGTGTGTGTGTGTGTGTGTATATATATATACACACACAGTTCTTGGATTGGATTAATTCTGAAGTTAAGTTATTGTAAATTGAGCTGCCATAAACATTGATGTAGCTGTGACTCTGTAGTATGCTGATTCTAGGCCTTCTGGGAAAATGAAAACAATACTTTTATATAATTGATTAACATGCCCAATGACATTAAAAATGACTTCCAAGCAAGCATTATATGTACCTTTGAACTGATATTTACCTATATTATATGGAACACTTCTTCACTAAGATGTGAACCTGTAACTCTTTCGTTTACTTATTCTGTGTTGATATTGTAATGGTAATGGTATTTAGATGTAACTATTAATATAATTAGGCAAAGCCATTAGTGCAGACATGACCTACATTAAAAAAAACTATGATTTTATTAAATTCTTTAATATATTTTTGCTACAGTGGGAGAATCTGTCATGAATACCCCATATTCTTGAAAAAAATTAGTATATTTGAAAGACTGAAACATTTACATTGAGATTGTAATACTTTCCACAAAGATTAGATTGCTTATTACCTAGACATTAAGAAACATTATGCAAGTAAATTTTAAATCAGGCTAACATTTTAGATTTTCCAGTCATTTAAAAATTAATTTAAAAGCATTGATAGTTTATCTTTGATATTTTTATTATAAAATAAACTAATTGAAAACAGATACTTATTAAACAATAGGAAACATTATGGGTAAGAATGTTATGGGAAATTAATCATAATTTCTAGAAAAAGGTTAAGTGAGTTTGGTGTGGTAACCCATACTCATCACCCCAGCTACTCAGGAGGCTGAGGCAGGAAGATTACAAATTTGAGGCCAACTTGGTAAGATTGGGTCTCAAAATAGAATTAGAAAAGGACTAGGGATATTGCTCATGGTACGGTGATTGCCTAGCATGCTGACTAAATTTCTTGTCTTCACTTGACTTCTAGACTTTAAGTTTCCCTTTTAAAACTTGATTTTACGGGCTGGAGCATTTGCTTGTTGGTTATGGTGCTTGCCCAGCTCGCACAAGTATGAAAGTTCAAACCCTAGCATCATGTACACAATGAAGTCCTGGAACAACGAAAACCACATGAAAACTAAACTAAATAAAAATTGTTTCTCTTTTTCTTGCTCTCTTGGTCACTCTCTCTCTCTCTCTAAAAAAAAAAAAAAGAACAATTTTTAAGTCTAACTCATTCTATTATTGGTATATCATCAACCCAATGGTTTAACTTCAGGGCATTAAAAAAAAAAAACAAAGTGCTGTTATATTTTCTTTCAAGATAGTTAAATTGTATCATAAAACCTTTTCTACTTTGCAAATGTAATTATTTTGAGAGTTGTTTTGTGTTTTGGCTTTGGTAGAAATTTCTAGGAATTCTTCATTGAAAGTCACAGAGGAATGGTGTGATCTACTTTTAGTGTTTTAAACTGTCATACTACATTTTAATGCTTCAATGTTTCTTCATCTCTTCCTTCTCCAAAATATATTTTGGCTTTTTTTTTTTTTATACTTTCCCAGGACTGGGAATACAGTTCAGTGCTACAGCACATGCCTAACAGGAGTGAGGCCCTGGGTTTGAGCCATAGCATCACAAAAACAAATAAACAAAAAATAAAACTTTCCTATGAAATGTAGATAAGAATGTTTTAGAAATTTCGCAAGAAACATTGACATAAATTGATACCAGCTGGAGGTCTTATATGGCCAGTTTATTTGTCCCTTAAGTTGATGTTTTGGAAAAGATACATAGAGGACTAAAATTTTAAAAATTAAGTAAAATATAAATATTCTGTTAAAAATTACCTTATAGCATTTTCCTTTATTTAAAAAAAGTTGTAAGTCACTTTAAATATGATATTGTCTTTGTATTTGGTTTTCAGTAAATGTGATATTGACCTTTGTGTGGAGAAAATGAATGCTTAGTTATCCTTGAAGTCTTTGTGGGTGCCAATGGTATTGATATTCTTATTCATATGTCACAATCTTTTTTTTTTTTTTTTTGCAGTTTTGCTAAAGGGAGGAAAAAGAGAGGAAGAGAAACCATTTAGAGACTGTGCAGATGTATATCAAGCTGGTTTTAATAAAAGTGGAATCTACACTATTTATATTAATAATATGCCAGAACCCAAAAAGGTAATACCAGAAGTGTTTGTTTATGGGATGTAAAGCACATCCTAGATGAATTGCTGGATGATAATAAGATTGATTTATGAGGATGTTAAGCTTTAAAAAGGTGTGTGCGTGTGTATGTGTGCACACATGTGCATGGGCACTGGTGCCTAAGCTCTTTTCTCCCAGAGATACCTTATTTCCCAGACCCATGGGAGACAGAACCCAATTGTACATTCTCTAACTCTTATACTTTTCATTTCTTTCTCACATTAACTTTCCCTTTATATTTTGCTATTTCTGGTGTGTCCCTTTGCTCAAAAATGTTTTTCTATCACAGATCAACTGTCTAAGTCACATCTACCTCGAGTGCGTGGAGAAAAGGAGCCATCTCACAAAGTCCCAAGAACTCAAGAGGGCTCCCATCATCCACCAGGGATGTGGGAGGGAGCAGGGCACATAGAGCTATTTACAGATTACTTGTCCTAATAAAGTGGGAGAATCATATCCTATCACAGCTCAAAATCTTGAAAGGGTTTGCTTTTCATATTTACATAAAAGAGTAGGCTGGAGGAACAGATTTCTCCATATGTTGAACAGGCCCCAAAGTAAACTTTGAAGTAAACAAATACTATCTTCCTTCTGTCACATCTCTTTTATGTACCACCCCTGCCATTTATTCATTAACTCACCCATGCCTTCATTCAGTACAATTAAGTGCTTGCCATTCATTTGTTAGTCACTATTCTGGGACATCAATATGAAGCAAATAGCTCCCAGTGGAGTGGAGAAGACAGCTATTTGCACAAAGGCTATAAAATACTGTGGAAGAGTAGGAATACACGGTTTGTTTGATGCCAGGTATGTGGGGAGCACTGCGGTGAGACAGCCAAATAAAGTGAGATCAGAGGTGAGAGCAGTGCTCTTCAAGGTTAAAAGCTTTAAGCTAATTGCCCAGTGTCCAAGCAGACTGCCTGCTCTTGCGGCACAGAAAACCTCCACCCCCATCACTGCACCCAGATCACCAGTCTCGGTTCCCATTTCCTCTGGGTACTGAGCAAATGCTCCTGGAAGGCCTTCCTTGATCCCCCAAGCAGCCTTGCATGCCTTTCTCACTCCAAGTTCTACAAGGCATGGACTGTCTTTTTGTCTTTCATTTCCTGGAAGCTAGCATGGTTTCTGCTTGTAATAAGTCCTCATTAAGCATGCACTCGGATGAATGAATGGATAAATGAAGGACCCGCTGGATGATCCTGTCAACACTTCTTTGTAGTGTATAGAAAGCAAGTCCAACTTTGTCTTTCCGACTGGTGGTCTCCTTTGACAGGCAAGGAACACGAATCTTGGTGACCAGTTGTCATGTCATTGCCAGGACAGGGAGTTTGCCTAATAGTCCAGGTCAAACTCTGGTTCTTTTTTTAACCAGTGTCCTGTCTCCCCTAATTCCCAAAGTTCTAGCGGTTTAGGTTAGCTCACAAATTCTTCCTATTTTCTGGGACAAAATTTCTTCCCCAAAGCATCCTTTGGGATTTTTCTGCAAATAGGAAAAAGATGGGCATGGATAAGAGCAGACGGCAGGAAGGCAGGAAGCACAGTGCCACACAATGCCCCCTATTTCCCTGGGTTTCACTGCTCTGTGCAAGATTGCATGACTCAAATGCTCATGGCTTAAAACAGAACAGAGCTTAGGGACCTAAAATGCCTAGTCTGGGAGTAAGGAGATGAGGGTAAGAAGGAGACTTTCAGGTATACTGGGATCACACCTAAGCTTGAAATCAGTTTACACACACACACAGCATATAAGTGTGTGAGAAACTGTCTTGGGGGATGAGAGAGGAGCTAAAATAACTATAATTTATGTACAGTATGGCTCCAAACTTGAAAGAAACCCTATCTTTTTATCAGTTGCAGTCTAGCTTATAACTTGAAATAAAGATGAAAATGACATTGAAATATTAAGTGACCCTTTTAGATTCCTAAAGATCCTGTGGTATTATAAATATAACAATACAATGATATTAAAGCTATTCACACTGCAAACGTTCAATCTTAGAACTTTCTTCACTCCATCACCAGTAATACCCAGTGGCCCTTAGGGATATAAGGAAGCACAAAGAGACTGTTGATTTTTCCATAAAGTTTAATTCAGAAAATTCACTTCACATGTAAGCATAGCTCAACTCTAGTTGGAAATATTTTGATACCAAACTGATGCACCAGCTATGTGCAAAACCACTGGTCTTGTTAGGATAGAAAAACATCCTTTTACTAACTCGTAATCTCGAATACTTTTCATATTTACATAAAAGATCGGGCTGTAAGATCTACTTCACTGGTTCAGCGACTGGCTCCTAGGTAATTTACACCTGATTAAAAATTACGCTTCCCTGAAATAACAGATTTTACATAAAATGGAGCTGTTGTTCTTGAATAAACAAATTTTTGAGGAATTTATTTATTTAGGGAATCAAACTCAGGGCCGCAAGCATGTTAGCATTGTGTTTTACCATCCAGCTACTGAATAAAACAATCTAAAATATTAAATCCACAATGTCAAATAACTTTTGTGTGAAATTTCTGAGATTTGATCCTATGGGGAAAAAGCAATAACTTGAGCAAGTTAGTAGGAATATTTGTAAGAGATGAAATTTTATCATTGTAGAAACGGCTCTAAAAACATATTCTCAAAGGGAATAAGATGTCTCCCTTGACTTGGTCAGGACTATCAGTAGGTTTAGTTATCATTAGGTTTAGTTTCATTGCAAATTAAAATAAAAAGTGATAGCAGAGTATGGCAAGAACTGAGGGTGAGCTGGGTGCAGTGGCACATGCCTGTAATCCCAGGGGCTCAGGAGGCCGAGGAAGGAGAACTGCAAGTTCAAAGCCAGCCTCAGCGACTTAGGGAGACCCCATTTCAAAACAACATCAACAAAAAAATACAAATAAAAAGAGCTGGGAATGTTAAGCACCCCTGGATTCAATTCCTGGTACCAAACACACAAACAAAAGAACCAGGGGTGACTGAGCTGAGCGGGGAGAGACTCAGGACTTAGGTGTTTCTTTCTTGCTTTGTTTTTTTCCCCTTTAAGATCATTGATTCTCTCACAAGTGATAATACTGTTTCATTATTCAAAGTGAAGGACCTATAGTTTTTCTTTTTTATAAATGACACATTTTGTCTTAAATCCCTTATTATGATCAGTTAGTTTGGCCCTGGTAAGAACAAATATTGTATGAATTTCCTCAAAGAAATTTAGATGCTGTTTAATACATTGCTTGAAATGTATTGAGCATTAACAATTTGCCAGCTCCTGTTCTGACTACTTTTCTTTTGTACTTGCTCATTGACTCTTTTTAACAATCCTGTGATAAGTGTTTCCATCATGCCTGCTTTAGACAAATAGCTTGCCCAAATGACATAACTGGTAAATGTTGAACAGTAGCTTTGAAACAAAAGACCCTGACTCCAGATTGCACCATCTTAATTAATTAAAGGCTTAAACAGGATAATTATGTCAGTGATGACTGAAGTTGGACAATTCAAAATTTTGAACGTGAACTTATTGTCCAGTGACAGAAACAAAGGTTTATCATTGGAAAATTACATAGATTGATTCATGTCCTTAGTATAATCCACTCTCAATCTCCGCTATCCTATAATTTCACTTTCTGCTTCTATTTTGATATCACTGATATTTTCTTAATCACATAAAAAAGTACTAAAAAAAATACCCTCATTTTTAGGACCTGCACCCTTCTCAATAGACTGAGCAACGTAGTTAAAAAGTTTGGTCCTATTCTTGAACATGCTTAGCAATAGCTTTGATCATTGCAATGCCTTCAGAAGTTTTAGAGAGATAAGAAATTCAAAACAAGCCTATGAAAAGGTCAAATGCATCTGATCTAGAATATGAGCCAATCTATAAAACTGGGCTATTTCAGACAATTGACAAGAACAACTAAAATAAATTATTCATCTTTAATCAGTGTTGAGTTGCAAGTTTGACGGAATTGTTAGTCATTGTTTTGACTATAACATTGTTCTGTGCCAAAAAATAAATGTTTGCTAAAGTTTGAAAATAATTGTCTTTTCAAATGATGTGATATGGAAGCCAAAAGTGGTTTTCTAGGATGATTTAATTTTTCAAGCAGATAGAAAATGAGAATTCCATCTTTTACTTCTTCTTCTTTTTTTTTTTCCCTGCTTTTATAGTATTAATGCCTTGTGGTTATTTCTCTCTCTGAATTCCCTTCAAGGCCTAGTATTAAGAAAGAGGATTTTCTCTTTCATATCATAAGTTTCTAAAACCAAATGCCCTATGGCCAGCTTAGTTTCATCCAAAAAAAAAAAAAAAACCATTAATCATGACTCTTATTGTAAAATATTAAACATTTGCTCTGAACTCATAATTCCCCTAATTCTTGGAAAAGAGCTGTAACAAATGTGTTAAGCCTTTTTGATATAAGGTTATGGAAAAATAATTAATGTTCACAAGACTAATCATTCCAATTTGTATGGAACATAAAAGCATAAAAACTATGTGAATCAAATTTCCCCTTTTTGTTTGGGTTTAGACCTCTGTATTATGTTAAAAGGTGTTTAATGCTTGAAAGCTTTGACCTCACCTGGGATAGGAGCCAGTTCAATCTTTTCTTGGATAGAATTAAGCTCAAGTCATATGATCAATACATGCAGCAGGCATAGTGAATGTAGTGGGCCTTGTCTACAGGAAGCTCCACAAGACACCAACAGCCATACAGCGCTAGCAAATGAACTTTTCAGGTTCTTTCATGTCTCAAATCTTTCTGAAACTGATCTATTTTCTGGAACTTCTTTCATCTTTAGGCATAGGTTTTTAGTTTTTTCTTCTGAATATTGACAAAATTTTTTTTCAAGTGTGATTCCAACTTCATAAATATTAAAAAGAAGCCTGATCAAAGATTAATGATGCTACTATTATTAACTGGAAGCCAGTTATAAGGAAATTTTATTAAGTTTCTATGTATTTTGGATTTTTATATATACCATATTATTCATAACAAGTTACAAATAATATAAATTATAAACCATTTTATATATAACTATATTATGATATGTTAAGGACAAAGAGCAGGTGGAGAACCCTTAAAGGATTTGTAGAGGTGGAACCCTGGGAACCGGAGGGCAATTTCAATTTACCATCTTTGAGATGAATCAATTGCTAGGGATGATATACAGCATAGGTGGCTGCTGTCAAATTCCAGTGGGTGCCCTCAGGAGAGCAGTAGTCTTGTTTCATATGCTCTAGAGACATGCATATCTTCACTCCTTTTACTCAAAGAAAGAACATGAGAAATTTGTCTTTTGGATGACAGTGGTTTCCATTGCTTTCCTACCCTTTGACCATTTGCACTCCAAATGTAATGTCACAGGGAAAACACTGAGGTTTTGCTCTCATCTGATCTCAGCCCTGTGCCTCCACAGCCTGCATGCTGCTGCTGATCATATACACACCTGTAGGCAACCTTCAAACTGCGTTAATATTCAGTTGCTGGCAGGATGCTGTTCCCCATAGCCCAGCCCTTGCATAATCAAGCTGCCATGTTCATGCTGCAACAATCCCAGTGATTGCTCTCTAAAGAGAATCCCATCCCAGTCTGTTTCCCTCCTAGGGTGGACTCTGGGGGAATGAATCAGCTGTTTAAATAAATACTATTACATTTAGAATGATTGAAATAAGGACAAGTCTTTGAAGGATTTGGAGAACATTTCCACATGGGAAAGAAATGCTTGTCAGATTCAGAAGGAGTATAGTATATCATTTTCTCCTTATTGTTCATGACTAAAATTTAAACAAATAATGTATTCTCCATAAGCAGAGGAATAAATTTTGCTTCGAATGTAGTACTGAGCAATCAAGAATAATTATCTTTGTATGTAAATATATAGAAGTTGTGGAATAAAATATGAAATAATGAAATATATATCTATGTAATTTTTAAAATTATTTTTCCTAAACCTTTAATCTTATTATATTGCCATTTCAAAAAATATAGAAAAATTTGAGTTATGTTTTGGACAGAAAATGGCCTAATTTTAGAAACTTAGTAGCATTTTTATAATTTAAACCTATGCAAAGTGCCTATTTCCATTTAAGATGTAATTTCCTTTTAAAGAGAGAGTCAGTTTCATTTAATTTTTCATCTGGTCTTTGTTTTTCCAACATTTAGTTTTTTATGGTGCTGGGATTCAAACCCATGTCCTCATGCATGCCAGGCAAGCATTCCACCACTGAGCCATCTGGGCAGCCCCTATGATGTACATTTTAAAAATTTTCATAGTGTGAGATTGAATTTTCAGCTAGTTGATCTAAATTTTTACAAGTAATTAATGTATCATCGATAGAATTTGATCTGAATTAACTCAAATATGAATTACATGAAGAAATAACCAACAATATGCCTGAATTAATATTTTCCCAATGTTTTTCTTCTTACAGGACTTTAGGTCTCTCCAACCTACTTATATTTTGAAAGATATCAGATGCAGTTTCCTTTAAAATAAGCAGTCTTCCCTTGCCTTTCTTGTCCTTTTGTCTGCCAGGTATTTTGCAACATGGATCTGAATGGGGGAGGCTGGACTGTAATACAGCATCGTGAAGACGGAAGTCTAGATTTCCAAAGAGGCTGGAAAGAATATAAAATGGTAAGATGGGAGAACTCACAGTGGTTTTTGATGTTTTTTTCCTAAGGTCATCTTCACCAGATTATATGACAAACCTTTGCATTTTTAGATGCTTTCCGGTTAATTTAAAAATAAAACGAAGCTTACATTAAGGACATTATTTTCATCAGACACAAAACATTCATAAATCATTTTTAGCTAATGATTTCCATGTGTGCATCAGAAAGAAAAATGAATTACCGTAATTATTTCATGAATTGTTGTGGATTTTCTGGATCCGTTCCTATTTGAATGAGGTTTGGGGAAGCCAGAACTCAGACTAGGCAGGGTAGGTGAGTAGGACAAAGGTGTCCTGGGGGGCAGGTGCTAGAATGGCCTCACTTGCACAACCAGCAAGGTCTTGCTACTATTGAATGAGCCCCTCACAGAACCTTTCATGTGGCTCTGCTGAATTTCTCCGAGCACAGTGATCCAGAGTTAGGAGACTTCCTATGTCACAGTTGGCATCTGCCATGAACAAGAGATTCTTTTAAGGAGTTTTGAGTTCTATTAGACCCAGAAATGGCACAGAAATAGCTCCACTGTTTTTTATTGGTTAACCTATTCCTGGGTCCAGCCCAGATTCAAGACAAGAGGAGATCACTCGGGTAAGAATTGTAGACATGGTTCATTGGTGTCTCTAAAATAAGAGCAAACACGATGTCATCATCATAATAGTCATTGCCACCATCATCACAGCTGGTGTTTTTAATGCTTAGTATGTGCTGGTCTAATTTTTTTTTTTATCAAATCTATTGATTAACACTATCCCTATTTTAAGAGAAAACAGATAAGGGAGAAAAACTGTTTCAAGATAATATAGCAGATGACTGAATTAATGTAAAATTCATTGCCTTCATTGTCCATGTCTACTATACTGAATATTGAAACCTGCTCACACAATGTTAAGCCACAGTAATAGGTGAGGATTTCCCTTTATGGATGGGTTCTCATTATTTTATAGGTAAAACTTCGGGATAATTATGTTTGGAATTTTTGACAAACTTCTGTCTCTGAAAGTTAAAAAAAATGATGGAAGAGCTGTGCTAGCCAAAGTTCCATCTAAGTACCCTTGTAGACAATGTCAAAGCAGTGGTTGGTTGATATCACAGTTCACCCATCAGTAAATTCATAGTTAGTTGAGCATCACCAAAGGGTTTTAGTTCATGAATGGAGCTCCCTGGCACTGTCACTGTGTCTACAACATAACATTTTTATGAGATATTCAGCCAAACCCTCTGAATGTAGATTAATTAATACTTTGGAGTAACACAAAGCTGAAATCTCAATGTCTTAAATTAAATATAGACTCAAGATAGGAAGGCAGGGCTGAAGCCAAGATGACAGAATTCCACAGTGACAATTTTAAAATCTTTCATATATATATATAATGACTAATTGCAAGAATATGGGGTAAAGGTGAGAAATTGACTAAAGAAGCTAGAATTTGAAAACTGGAAAGATTGATCTAGCTAGCAGCTCATTTGATATTGTTGACTTCCGAAAAACAAAATGGGTGTACTGACTGGTGTCTCTAATAGTTTGATTATATGAAGAATATGCTTTCATCTTGAGATTTTTTAACCAAGTAGACTATCCTAAAGTTTACAATTAAGATGTGAGAATCTGGAAATCATCTGGAGTCAAGTTTGGTTTGTTTAACCTGGAGAAAAATATTAGGCATAGACCTGCCTGGTAGCTATTTAATTAAGTAATAAGATGGAAGCATTTGGTACCAGAGCCTGCTATACAAAATATGGACTAGGGACCAGCAGCATTGCCATCATCTGGGACTTTAAGGAAATACAGGACCTCAAGAAAATACAGGACCTCAAACTTCCCCAGAGTTACTGAATTCAAGAATCTGTATTTCAATACTGCTTTAAGGGGAGTTGTATAATAGATGGGGGAACATTCCAGAAAGGCAAATTTTTAAAAGTAAATGCAAAACTCTTTAATGCTTAATTCTTTCTAACAAGAAACAAATTTTCTGCTAAGGGGTAAGTCCCCTCCCTCTTCAGTGGAAATACCCCAATAGAAGGTAAATCCTTATCATTCAGGATGGTTATGGAGACTTGGAATGTTCTCAGGTCAGATACTAAGGCCCCTTTCCATTTATGTGACTCTGTGAATATATGGTGGCGGGAGGGTGGTTACCTAAGTTCTAGAAGAGGACCTTGAGATGTCTGTATTAGCCAGTTCAGTCTTTACTCCACCTTTTATAAGTGGATTTAGTTATCTTTCTTATTCATTAAAAAAAGGAAAATAATATTACCTTATGCCTTGAAGAGATGTTTTGGAGGTTAGAACTAATAATAAAGCTCTTTGGCATGCTGAATTTTCAATAAACTAGTTATTATTATTATCCAAGATTAAAACATCAAAGACTGCAAAAATATACTTATTCTGCTCAAAGTATTATTTTATTTACCATTTTAATTCATGATTATTTTCACCACTAAACTGGGATGTGAAAAAGTCATCTGAGAAACCAAACTATTGATAAAGAATCAGGCAAATCTGAAATACGCTATTATTAAAATTAATAATAACAGAAAATGAACACGAAATTGTCATCATCGTGATTTTCCAAAATGGTGAATTATTAGCTGTAAACTTTGCTGTCTTGGCAAGCTAGGCACATTAAGAGACACTGACTTTCTATGTATGGAATCAATACATATCTTGTAACTTTACCAAATAAATGAATCCACTTTTAAGCAGTTCTTTTTCATTACTGGAACAAGATTAGGATTATTATTTCATCATAGTTTTTTGTGAAATTAGTTCTATCCCTATTCTGAATATGAAAGAGAGTCACGCTTTATTCAAACTTAAAAAAACTATCACCTCAATGTCAATTCTTCATGGTCAGAAAAATGAATTATGTTCCAAAATTCTGACATATTATGGCAAAAATGAGTCTGAAGACTTTTTTAAAATTAAAATAATTCATCTTATGTTACAGCTTGGTTAACGTTCACCAAAACACATGGTAAAAAGTGTTTCAGCTGTGTTCTTGAAAGCTTTTCTGTGATCTAAAGACAAAATAGCATGATTCCGCCAAGAACGGGTATGGACTCCTAATGCCAGTTTGTGTCAATCACACTTACTTCTGTTCCCTGCATCGAGTGATCCTGCAGCCCACTTCTTCAGCTTGGGGTGCACATCCTTGGGGAGAACCAGAACTTCTTGGCATGCACGCCTTCCTACTCAGTCTTCCCTCTCCACTGCGTGTGCACCATGCGGTGTGCACTTTGGACAGAGTGTAGCAATAACATTTCCTCACGCCCTTTCTGCCTATTCGCTCTCCTTCCCTTCATTCTAGTTTATATCTGTGGGCTGCCTCTTGCCCAACAGCATTTCCAAAATTATATATTATAGTCAACCCATGAAATTACAAATATGTGCTATGCATCGTTATTTTTAAGCCTCTGTTCACATGGAAGGTTTGCAATTTATCTGGATCTGGACATTGGCTTTAATCCTACATGTCTTTACCTGAGTTTGCTTTCACTTAACCTTTCTTAGGAGGAGACGCAGAAAAATCTGGTTTATAGATTTGTAAAGATGTTTGTTAAGGGAGAAGTCAGGAGTTGGCTTTTTAATGGGGACACTTAGAGGACTATATTAGCTCTTTCAAGCCACAAGGATACCGTTTAGTAGCCTCCGGCAATAACACTTACCACCAATATTTATTTTTATATAAAGCCTATTGAAACTAGAGGTTCCAAGCAGTACTATAAGTGGCTTAATTTATGATAGGCAGTGACTAATACCCTGGAGACAATCTTGCTGTTTTAAAAACAATCCCCCCTTAAACAGAGCTTCCTTTGACACCAATATTTCATTCTGAGCATTATTCCTTCAGGGATTTCTTTGTTTCCGGAAAGATATTAAATACACATTTAAAACTACATTTTTAAAATCTTAAAAAATAAAAGGAAAAATGCTTAAGAAATTAGAAATTGTGAAATAAACAGTTCTTCTGATCTTTCTTGGGATAGATATCTCAGCAATTAGAGGAGATGCTTCTAACTGACTCTAATCGTGTATTACAGCATGTTGAAAGCTACCACTCAGGCATGTTTTCTTTCATAATTTGTATGAAAAAAGTTGAAACCCATGGAAAAGAACTTATACCCATCCTATTAAATTAACAATTCTCACAATTGCTTTTACTTAGAGTGCATATCAGAAATAGCTCTGGAGCTTTTCAAAAACAGAAATGACTCAGTTTCCCCATGGAGAATTGAATTCAGTGTCTGAGGTGGGCTTATTGAAACCATGTCTGGTTTCAATTTTGTTTCTTCTATAAAAAGTCAATACTTCCTGTGAGCATTATCAGACAAAACAAATAAAGTTTCAGAGACAATAATTTTATTAACTTGGAAAAAGCACAAGTCAAAATTGAACATTTCTGCAGGTTTTGGCAAACACTAATGAATGTTGATCTTTGGCCTCCATGTTCTTTTTTAAAAAATTTAAGGCCAATTTTAAGTAAGCATTATTCTTTGTTATATTCTAGTTATATTTTGCCCTTTTCATTAAACTCTCAGAGGACAAATAAAATTGTTAAGCAATTTATCTGAATTATGTTATCAAAGTTTTTTATGTGCCTGCAATTGACAAATACACATAGTAGTTTCATTAAAGTATAGGGCATAGTATCCTTGGATTTTATTCATGAAAAAGAAGAAATTCTATTTTTATTACTATTGCTTATTTGTTGCTGCTTTTTTTAACAACAGCACAAAATTTCGTAAAGCTTCATTTATTTTTAAAGATGTTATAGGATATTTGGAGTGAAATATGAACCTGTTACATGCAATAATGCCTACACCTGTGGTTTGAGTGTGCATTGGTGATTTCTGTACTGTAGGCATGAGCTTGATGTTTGCATCAAACAGTCCTGTGTAGATAACCAAAACTTGCCTCCTGATACGGAGTTCAGTATGAAGATGGGATTTTATTCCTGCCCTACTCTGATCATTTCATCTGATTAATATCTAATTTGCACCTGGATAGTTATTCCACATCATATTTATATGGTTCTCCACCTTTGGTACATAGCAGACTCACCCGTGAAGTCTTTTAAATGTATAAATCTCTAAGTCCACCACAGACATAATGAATCCAAATTTCCTTGGGGAAACCAAGTCATCTCTATTTTTTAAAAGCTCCACAGCTAGCTAGCTTATCTGTTCTTTCCTTCTTTCTTTAGGTAGAACCCAGTGGCCCTTTGCCAGTAAGCTGCATCCCCAGCTTTTTTAATTTCAATTTTTTTATTTTGTGAAAGGATCATGTTAACTTGCTAAAAAAGGCCTTCAACTTGAGATCCTCCTGCCTCAGCTCCTGAGTCTCTGGAATTACAGGAGTGTGCAACCAACTCTGCTATTTCACAGCTTTTTCTGATACTCCTAGTTGAAAACAACTATCAGAACTATAAATTCATTAGCATGGGTTATAAGACCTTAAAATTACCTCTTTGTAGATCCTAAAACATGTGAGATGTGTAGAGAGAGGGATTAAAAGAAATAGGACCAAGGGAGAATTGAAGGGGACTGTACTCTTTAGCATTAAGAAATAAAGATAAGAACAAGGAAGTGATCTATTATTTTATTTATTCCACAGTTCAGCCCCAATTGCCATCAGTGGGCTTCAATTTTTCATTTGTTATTAGTTATTTGTATTAAAATGACAATATTTTTAATACACTATCAATAAATATTATTATTAAAAATAATTTTTTAAAGTCTTTTAAATAATTATCTCAATATCCCTTTATGAAATTTCAGCAAAGACAAGACCCTGGAATGTTTTGTTCCCTTTATTACATGGAGTAGAAAGGAAGCTTCTCACTCTCACGCAGCTTCACGGTGTCATGGAAGAAAGGCAACGAAACAGAAAATTACTATGTAATGGGATACAGCTTCTAACAACAACAGCAGCAGCAGCTAGATTTCTGTTACGTGGTTTTCCTGCGTTAGCACTGAGTCAAGCGGTGTAGGCTTATTGCAGCCTTGCAACATTACACATGGAAATGCTCTAAATTCCTGTGTGGTAGATAAGGAAACTGAGGCTCAGAATTAAAGTAGAAAAGTTCCATAGTAAACATGTCACAGAGAAAGGCTTCAAATTAGAGGGGAGATGGGGGATGGAGGTTATTTAATCCAAGCCAAGCCTTTGTTCCTACATATCAGATCCGTGGTTGTGCCTGATAAACTCTCCAATAGACAGTTCAGTGATGTGGGAACTCTTTCCCATTTCCCCTTCTTTTGCATATTTTTCACCTTTATGATGTAACAGCTGTTTCTGCTTCACTGCATTTGGCTATTAGGTTTCCTCCCTACATCATCTAACAGCCATTCTGATTCATGATTCATGGTATTCAAATATTTTGCTCATTTGGACATTGGTGGTTTTTTTTTTTTTTTTTTTTTGGTTGGGGGGGAGTGCATGAAATTAAATTTTGGTTTCTAGAAGCCAACCCCACTGCTTTCTCCTCAGTTGATTCTTTCTGAAAGATGAAAAATCCAACTGCTTAGAAAGTAATATGTTCCTCCACTCAGGGGGATGCCTAGTCCTGCATGAGGAGACAGAGACAGAGGCTTTGCAGGATGACTTTAATCCTTGTCCCTATCTGAAGCTAGTCCGAGACCACTGCACTTTTCCCTGGGGAAGTTGGAGAGCTTTATCCACACAAGGCTTTCAACAGCATGGAAATATGTGACCTAAAACTTAACACTTCATCATTCCCAGCCTCTTTATTCACTTCTAGTATAATTGCTGAATCCCTTCTCAATGACTACACAGAAAAGGGAATCAAGTGACCAGAGCGAGTTTTGACATGTCAGAGCTGAGAAGAAATGCAAAGAAAATCCCAGTGGTCTTCTTTTTCTTCCCAGGGGCTGCTGCAATAGAGAAAGTGCTAATTCTTTGACTTGCAGCCCCGTATACCTTTTTATTCTGCTGTGCATTGGAGAAAGTAGGCTTTGCTCTTTTCTTGGTATGTAGCACCAGCGGCCATAAGAATACGTAAAACTCTCAGCATGTTCAAAATTGCTCTATTATTTCCTGCCACTATGGAACTTTTGCAAAATTGTGTTTTGAGCATCTTAGGAACTGAGAACCAAGCAGTCACTGGAACAAATGCAATAAGTTCTACAATTTCGCTCTGAGCTGCAAGTAGACAGTCTTCTGTTGAATTTGAACCAAGGATGTTCAATAAATCAAGAAACTAAGTTAAATTGGGGAATTAATTTGAAATTTGCATATAGTGTGCATGTATGAATATGAACAACAAATCCCATCATTTTGTACAACTATAATGTACCAATAAAATGTGGGAAAAAGTGTGCATACATGTTAACACATTTCATTTTAACTTTAAATATAAAAATGTGGACCAAAGTCTGTTATTTTGGGTCAATGGTTCTGTATAAAATTTTCCCCTAAGAGAATGCACTCAATGTTTGGTTTCATTTCTGTAAAATGGAACAGGACTTAAAGACATGTACAAAGCAATATAAATTTATAAACCCTCTAAAATTCCATTATTCTCAGTCATTTAGAGTCCCAACAACACCTTATTCAAAAATATTTTAACAATTGCTTTTATGGAGCAAATCTACATATTTAAAGTAGATTTTATTTAAAAATTTCTTTTTCCACTAATATTTAGCTTATTTTCAAAATATATTATAAAAATCTACATCACCATAACAGAACTTGCGAAAATGGTTTTGATACCAAACACCATTGTTTTAGGCCAGTATTTCCAATGGCAGGGGCAGCAGGGCACAATGTACTTAATACAAATTGAGTACACCCTGATCATTAGCACAAAGAGGAACAGACAACATTGATTCATTGCTGAGTTTTGTTAAAGGAGAAAGACATTAAGAGAACTATTATAAATCTATTATATTGACATACATTAAGTGTGAAAGGAAGAAAAGTCTCTCTAAATTCTATCATCTGTTTTGAGAAAACAAGGGCTCTGTAATTACTTTAGTACTTCCCTGATACTTTTTAATATGGAATAGACCTTTAATAGAAATGCCTCAACTAACCAGAATTTGTTTCTTTGTGAAACATTGGAGTGTTTCCTGTCATTACTGGTGATCTTCTAAATACCCATGTGTATATGACAAATTGAGGGCTTTATTCAAATACAGATTCATGTGGCTTCTTCTCAGATATTTGATTCAGGTACTTTTGTTTTGAACCAGAACTCCAATGATTATGATTCAGTGGGGCACCTGAGACTTAAGTATATTGTCCACAGCAAAAACAAAAACAAAAATGTGTTTAAGGTGACTTCTTTGAATATGAATGCAAAATGCTATAATATTTTGTCTCACACCCTCCTTACCCCCTTCTCCCTCCCTTCCTCCCTTTTTTCATTCATTCATCCATTTCATCCTTCCCTCTTCCTTAGATCTTTAATAAACACTTAGGGAGTTCTTAGTGTATATCAGCTCTCCATTAGTGTTTGAGGATACCCAAGTTCAACATAGTTATTATCAGAGGGCTCACATTCACATGTGGTAAGACCAACCTGTAGATCAAGATACTAGTCCCCTTTCGGTGGAATCACAGGCCATGATTATCTCCCATTCTGTAGGTTCTCTCTTGACAGTTTTAACTAATTCCTTGACTTATCAAAAGCCTTTTAATGTAATGGCATCCCACTCATTACTTCTCGACTTCAATTCTTTTGTATTGTGAGTCTTGTTGAGAAAGTCATTGCCAGCTCCTATACGCTGGAGTGTTACTCCTAATTTTTCTTCTACCAGTTGTATGGTAGCTGGTTTATTTCCTAGCTCTTTGATACATTTTGATTTGATTTTTGTGCAAGGTGAGAAGTTAGAATCTAACTTCAACTTCCTGCAAATGGCTGTCCAGTTTGTCCAGCACCATTTGTTGAACAGGTTTTCTTTCCTCTATGTTATATTTTGAACCCTTTTCTCAAATTTCAGATATTTAAAGATTTGCGAGTTTGTCTCAGAGCCTTCTATTTTATTCCATTGGT
Organism: Aplodontia rufa; assembly: GCA_004027875.1. Taxonomy (NCBI): domain Eukaryota; kingdom Metazoa; phylum Chordata; class Mammalia; order Rodentia; family Aplodontiidae; genus Aplodontia; species Aplodontia rufa. The sequence continues at coordinate 2,200 of PVKS010008336.1, read as the reverse complement.
CTTCATTCTTATTTTAAACCACTACCATGCTCTTTTTATTACTACAGCTCTATTGTATAATTATAGATCTGGTAATGTGAAGCCACCTTTCTTGCTTAGTAATGTTTTGGCTATTCTGGATTTCTTGCTCCAGATGAATTTGAGAATTGTTTTTTTAATATATCTGTATCCTACATAATGGGAGATAATTATGGCCTGTGATTCCTACAACAGGGACTAATGTCCAAAATTTACAGAGAACTCCAAAAACTTAACTTCAGAAACACAAACAATCCAATTAATAAATGGGCTAAAGAGATTAAACAGAATCTTTTCAACAGAGGAACTTGACCAAGCCAATGAATACATGAGAAATGTTCTAAACCACTAATAAGCAGAGAAATGCAAATCAAAATCTCATTAAGATTTCACCTCACTCTAGTCAGTTGGCAAAGATGAAGAATATGAACAATAACAGATGCTGGAGGGGTTGTGGGGAGAGAGTGACACTACCACACTGTTGATGGAATGACAGACTGGTATATTTCTATGGAAAACGGTGTGTAGAATCCTCAAAAAATTAAGGATGAATTTACCATACAACCCAGCTATCTCTCTTCTGGTTATTTTCCCAGAAGAGCTAGAATCAGCACATTATAGTAACACAGCAAAATCAAGGCTCATAGCAGCTCAATTTACAATAGCTAAATTATGGAACCAACCAAGATACCCCCTCACTGGATGAATTGATCCGACAGCTGTGGTATATATATATATATATATATATATATGTATATATGTATGTATATATTTATATATTGAAGTTCTACCTAGCCATTAGAAACAATAATATTGTGGCCTTTGAAGATAAATGGACGGCAGTGGAAGAAATCAAATCATGCTAGCAAAATTAGCCAAACCCAGAGACTAAAGGGTCAAATGTTTTCCTTCATCTGTGAAGGCTAGAATAAAACCCAGGCTTGGGTGAAAGGTAGTCAAGCTCTTGTAGTAGACCTACCAAAAGCATAGCAACACTTAAATCTAGAGGAATTATAGGTATATAAGGGAGGGAGGGGATGATGATGTGGAGGGGAGGGGAGAGTGAGGGAATATAGGGAGGGATCTAGGGAGACAATCAACAATGTAGCATACTCTTTACCACCACCCTGAGAAGCCAAATAATACTTATGCAATATTTAATTCTGGAAATTCTAGAATTCATAATATATATTCATATATAAAAATTCATATATGTATAACATATATATATATGGATATTTATAAGAGGGTGAAATATAGAAGAACCAAGAGACAGGTGTGGGCAATGTGCAGAGTGGCTCTGGATTAGGATCAAATGCATATTATATTGTTACTTTATATGCATTTATGTTTGTACAACAACTGAACTCCTTAATTTAAAAGATGTAGTAATACAACTTTCTATGAAACTTCCACTTTCTTCATCCAAAGTGGATGGATAGATGGATGGATGTGTAATAATAGATCACTGATAAATAGATAATAGAATTTCCATGAGTGTAATCTGTAAAAAATAAACATAAATTGCCTTCAATTTAAAAAAAAGAATTGAACAATAATCAAGTATTTTAAAGAAATATTTTCTGAGCAAATATGAATACCCCAAATCTAGAATGCCAGCAGTTTCTTAGGGTTATTTATTTCCCTGTCACCAACATCTCCAACATTAAAAGTTGGCTCATTTTTAGGGACCACTTCTTTTTCTTCTCACAGAGAAATTATTTTGAGTACTTAGCAGTCATGACTGGGCTTGCACCAAAGAGAACAGAGTCATGTTGAGACTGAGAGTATCAGCTAGGCGCACTCACTTAGCTCTTACCTGCCAGCCTTCTGCCTCAAAACCTGTATTCATGCCAGTGAAGCAATATAAAGGATATGGATACAGATGTACATGTTTGCTTTTTAATATTAAAAGACAAGAATGCAAAATTACCAAAAGCAAAGGTCTAATAATCTATAAAGTTATAAGTGTATAATTGGACTCCTGAATAATAATAATACCAAAACAGTATTATTAAATAACTTGTCTGATACTTCCCTGATAGTATTCATTAAAAATGATCAAATTATGTTAAAGAATAATAACTAGAATTTTAAAAACATTTTCAAAAATTTTGAATAGAGAAGTGTTTTCTGGTTAAAACTATTTGAACAAACTTTTTAAATCCAAAAATATCTTACC